>CABHPP010101109.1:15171-33301 GCA_902168425.1 Peromyscus attwateri | reverse complement strand
TTTTTTTTTTTTTTATTAATAAGACCATTTAGTAATTTGTCTTACTTTTGGTGGCCCAATGTTTGTGGCAAGAATTCACTAAAAAGTTGCTGTAGCCTTTCAGGGCCCTGGCTCATACCTGAGCTACACATGGCCTGAGTCTCGACCCCACATGGTCCAGAGACTCTTTGGCTTTTTCTCTCCTGGTGGATTGTGGGCTCTCTGGATTCCCATCTTAGACTGCTACCACACTAGGTAGCTGATTTGAAACTCCCTTGGATTTCTACTGTTCTACTCAGTTGTCAGACTTGGTGAGTAAATTAAAATATCTTAAAGGCAGAAATTAGTTAAAAGAGAATGTTTTCCCCACATTAAAAAATGGGAAACATTTTTACAATGGAGGGAATTTGGTCTCTGTTTGATAAGACATTAGGCAGTATGAAAATGGAACAATTAAATGAGAGGATAATTAATGTTGATGAGATTTACATAACATCAATTATAAATATTATTAGCTTGATCATTTTATTTTAGCATTACAACGATTGGCCATCTTGAGTGCCAAGATAAAAGTTTTAGAAAAACTTGTTAAAATGAATTACAGAGAAATTCAGATTCAGACAGAAGAATTTTAAAGTGAACCTATCTCAGCATTGAATTATATGGTTACAGAGAAACAGCCTAAGGTTACCAGACAGCAAACTTTAATCTACCAATAACCTTACAGGAACAGCCAAATGCTCAAGGCTGTATATGAGCTAACTGGACTCCAGTGAAAATGTTAGATTTGAGGACATTTAAAGAAACTTTATTATCATATGGTGTGCATTCTCCATTTGTAAAGCAGATGTTAAACTCGTGGTCAACTTGTAATAGACTTATCTGTGAGGACTGGAAAGATTTGGTTATAGCAGTCCCAGAGGTTGGACCACAGTTACAGTGGAGAACCTGGTAGAAAGAGGAGGCTAAAACTATAGAACAATGATGTAGGACTAGTGCTGTGGATATTGCTCTATATAAATAAAATGCTGATCGGCCAGTAGCCAGGCAGGAAGTAAGTATAGGCGGGACAAGCAGAGAAGAGAATTCTGGGAACAGGAAGGCTGAGTCAGGAGACGCTACCAGCCACCGCCATGAGTACCAATATGTAAGATACTGGTAAGCCACGAGCCATGTGGCAAGGTATAGATTTACAGAAATGGGTTAATTTAAGATGTAAGAACTAGATTGCTAGAAGCTTGAGCCATTAGGCCAAACAGTTTAAATAATATAAGAGTCTGTGTGTTTATTTTATAAGTGGGCTGTGGGACTGCTGGGGCTTGGCAGGAGCTGGAGAAAAACTCTGTTGTAGGATGGTCTGTATGTCAAATTATTCTGATTGGCCAATAAATAAAACACTGATTGGCCAGTGGCTAGGCAGGAAGTATAGGCAGGACTAACAGAGAGGAGAAAAGAGCAGGAAGGTGGAAGGAGAGACTGCCAGCCACCACCAGGACAAGCAGCATGTAAAGATGCTGGTAAGCCATGAGCCATGTGGCAAGGTATAGATTTATATAAATGGATTAATTTAAGATATAAGAACAGTTAGCAAGAAGCCTGCCATGGCCATACAGTTTGTAAGCAATATAAGTCTCTGTGTTTACTTGGTTGGGTCTGAGCGGCTGTGGGACTGGTAGGTGACAGAGATTTGTCCTGATTGTGGGCCAGGCAGAAAAATTCTAGCTACAAAACTCTAGCTACAGGCTAGAGATGTGCAAACTTCCCAGGATGGATTTCTTGGAGAAGGTAATTACACTGATCTACACTGCATGGCAGCCATGAATTCATGGGACAGAATTGAAGAAGCAGGGAAGAAAAATTAGTCATGTATAAAAGTTATACAGGGCTCAAAAGAAATCTTCATAGATTTCTTACAAAGGCTGTCTTCAGCAGTAAATAACATGATACCAAATTCAGAAGCTAGATAGATAATAATTGAACCTTTGGTTTTTGAGAATTCTAATGCAGCATGCAAAAGTGGAATTAGGCCACTAAAGGCACAATCAGCATCCTTGGAGGAATGGATCAGGGAAACAATTAATGTTGACTCTCATGTCCATGATGATGCATGGATAGAAGAGGTGATTTCAAGAGGTTTGAAGAAAAACAATAATATCAGATGCTTTAATTGCAGTAAACAAGGCAACCTAAAAAGAGACTGTAAAAAGGGTGTTCCTAGAACAATGTCTTTTCAAGCAACAATGGCAGCAGAATGCCCCTCCCTTCTGGATTATGCAGAAGGTGTGGTAAAGGCAAACATTAGAGTAAGGAATGTAGATCAACAAGGAAAAGACAAGGTAATCCTTTACCTTTGCCATTGGGGAACTCCATGAAGGGTCTCTTGCATGCCCCCATGCAAATTTAGTTCAGTCCTTTCCTGCCATTCTAGAAGAAACCCTGTCTCAGAGCAATTAAGTAACCAAAAACATATTGGCATAAACCATACTGTTTGGGGTAACAGAACAGCTATAGAATATAGAACAAAAAACTCAGGAGAAACCCTAAGCGAAAGTTTTGGCAAACTCCTATAAAGGAACAAAGACCAAAATTAAAAATACAAATAAATGATGTTCTCATGGAGGATCTTATAGAGACAGGTATGGATGTCACGATAATTGCACCAGAATCTTGGCATCCAAATTGGCCTCTTCAGGAGGTAAATGTTCAGGTGTTAGGGATTGGAACATTATATCAAGTGAAACAGAGTGCAAGATGGCTCAAATGTATAGGTCCAGAAGGACAGAGAGGAAAATTAAAGTCATATGTGACTAATATAGCTATAAATTTATGGGGCTGTGATCTATTACAACAATGGAATACCCAGATTAACATTCCTCCAACTTCAGAATCAAACCATAAATTATGTTTCTGAGAGAAATAATAGAATATATTCTTATAAAGAACAGTCACCAAGCATCCAGATAGTATAAGAACAGGGCACAATAGCTGCTGATCTTTCAAAGACACCAACAGTTCTACATTTCAAATGGCTAACAGACAAGCCTGTATGTATTCAGCAATGGCCTTTAACAACAGAGGAAGTACAGGCCTTAGAACAGCTGGTATAAGAGCAATTAAATGCTCAGTATATTAAAAAATCAAACAGGCCTAAGAATTCACCTGTACTTGTTATTACAAATAAATTTGGTAAGTGGAGAATGGTAACATACCTAAGAGCAATTAACAAGGTAATTCAGCCAATGGGCTATCTATAATGTGGAATTCCTTTGCCTACTCTGTTACCTGAAGGATGGCATCTTATAGTTATCAATTTAAAAGACTGTTTCTTCTCAATATCCTTACAAGAAAAAGATACAGAAAGATTTAACTTCACAGTGCCTGTTTATAGTAATTCTCAGACAGTTAAGAGATATCAATGAAGGGTTTTCCCACATGGAATATTAAATACCCAAACCCTGTGCCAATATTTTGCATGACAGTCATTGAAATAATATGTAAACAATTTCCTGAATCTATAATTTATCAGTACATGGATAATATTTTATTAGCTGATTCAAATGCAGACACCTTAGAAAGAATGTCTGAAGAACTAAAGAAAATTTTGCCTTGTTGGGGATTACAAATTGCTCCTGAAAAGATGCAAAGGGGATATTTTATTAATTAATGAGGATATAAAATAGGTCTACAAAAAATTAGACCCCAAATGGTGAAATTAGGAGAGACCAATTATGGATTCTTAATGACTTTCAAAGATAATTCAGAGACATTTCCCATCAATGGATTGTTGTTGGGGTAAAAAATGATGAACTGAATAATTTGTTCAAAATCTTAGAAGGTGACAAGGACTTAAAGAGTCAAAGAGAATTATCACCTGAAGCTGAGAGAGAATTGGCCTTGGTGGGAAAGGAAATATAGGATGCACATGTGGATCATGTGGATTCATAGCTTGATTGCATTTTGGTTATTTTACCCTCTAAGCATTCTCCCACAGGAATTTTAATGCAAAGGAAAGTTATTATATTGGAATGGATATTTCTACCAAATAAACAGAGTAAAAAAATTAAAATCTTGTGTGGAAAAGTTCTCTGAGTTGATTTTAAAGGGGAAATTAAGACTTCGTCACTTAGCAGGAATAGACCCAGCAGAAATTGTTGTACCTTTAACAAAGAATGACATTGGCAAATTATGGGCAGAAAGTGAACCTTGGCAAAGAGCTTGCAGTAATTTTTTTTTGGAAAGATTAACAGCAAATATCCCAAAAGCAATAACATTCAACTTATAAAAAGAGCTGATTAGATTCTGCCTCGAATTGTACAGGAAACACCAATATCTGGAACCCCTACATTTTTATATAGGTGCAAACAAACAAGGAAAGGCAGGTTACAAATCAGAAAATTTAAGTAAAGTCGTTCAAAGTCCTTATAATTTGGTTCAAAAATCAGAATTGTATGCTATTCTGTTGGTATTAATGGATTTTTCAGAACCTCTCAACATAGTTACTGACTTTCTGTATGCTGAAAAAGTGCACTTACATATTGAGACTGCAGAATTCATCCCTGAAGAGTCAGAATTAATTTTGTTATTTATTCATTTACAAGATATAATCAGTAATAGAAATCATCCCTTACATATAACTCACATCTAATCCCATATGGGTCTTCTAGCACAAAGTAATAATGAGATTGATAAACTATTGATATAAAATATGCTGGAGGCCTAAGAATTTAATAAAAAAAAGCCATCATATCAATAGCAATGGTTTAAAAAAGGATTTTTCCATAACCTGGCAACAAGCCAAGGAAATTATAAGGAAATGTCCTACTTGTTTTTATCCAAATAGACTCCACTACAAGCAGTTTGTAACCCAAAGGATACTCAGATTAATGAAGTCTGGAGATGGATGTGTTTCATTTTGCAGAATTTGGAAAACTGAAATATGTACACCACACCATTGATACCTATTCAGGATTTCAATGGGCAACTGCCTTGAGTTCTGAAAAGGCTGATTCTGTAATCAGGCATTTGCTTGAAGTTATGGCCATCATGGGTATACCTGCACAAATTAAAATTGACAATACTCCAGCACATATCTCTGGTAAAATGAAACAGCTTTTTTGCTTATTATAATATGAAACACATTACAGGTATAGCACACAATCCTACAGGCCAAGCAGTTATAGAAAGATCAAATTGAACTCTAAAGGATATGCTAAATAAACAGAAAGGGGTGACAAAAAACACCAGAAATAGATTACATAATGCTTTATTAACTTTGAATTTTCTCAGTGCTAATGAGAAAGGAACAACAGCTGCAGAGGGACATTGGATAATAGAAAAAAATACAGAATTAAGACAGCCTACATATGGTGATATTTTATTTGTGCTGAAATGTGATTTTTATTTATATGTTAATAAATAAAGTTGCCTGGAGATTAAAGGTCATAGCCATTTAGCAGAAGTCCAGCAGTGGTAGCACATGCCCTTAATCCAATCACATGGCAGGCAGAGTCTCTGTGTGTTCAAGGACACAGCCAAGCATGGTGACACACACCTTTAATCCCAGTACCAACCATAGAGACCTGGAGGTCTGTATAGACAGGCAGTGATGAGGAAGTGATGTGGTTTGGTTTAGAGCCAATGCGAAGGCAGAACAGAAAGGCAATAAAAAGACAGGACACAGGAAGAAAGTTTCCCTCTCTCAGGGGATGTGATGGCAGCAAGTGGTAAGCTAAAGGGTGTCATGACTCTTGCTCTGATCTCTTAGGGTTTAACTCTGTATTTGGCTCTGTGTTTCTTATTTACTAAGAGCAATTTGAATTTCACCTACATACATACTTTAAAGATGTGTTGACCTCAGAATAGAAACCAGGATATGTATTACATTGGGGATAAGGTTTTGCTTTTGATTCTACAGGAGAAGAAAAGCTATGGATACCATCAAAATTGATAAAGGTTCAATTTGAACAAGAGAGCCCTCGTAATTAGAGGAGGTGATAGTTCATCAACTAGCATGACCATTCAATTTAAATTAACTTATACCACTAACAAATGCTTTTCATTTGGTCAGATATAACTTGCCAAAAGGGAACCTCCTCAAAGTTAGACTTGGGGAAGGGTTTTTGTTTTTGTCTTTCAGGAGAATGAAGGCTAAGGAATCTGAAGAACACTGGACAAAAGAGACATCTGAAGAAAAAGGACAAATCATCTAGAAAAAATGGCCCAAGAAAAAGAGTAAATTGTTCTATTGGTATATCACATGTAAAATTTCATAAGTCTTCCTAAATGTTTGTTTCTCCTCTTCTGTACAGACATGTAACAGAAATGGTCTTCTTGTAGTCCCAGTTCAACTAAAAATTAAAGCTGGCTTTAGAGTTGGAGAATGGCTCTCTCCTTCTCTAAACCCAAGCATTTTTGTTAACAGGAAAAATGAAAAATCTCTGTGTCATTTCAGCCGAGTCATCTGATATGGGACAGAAGAAAACCAAATATTAAAGAACTATTCTATTTCCACTAATCTCACAATTCTTTGGTTCTATTTTGACTCTTTAAAACTTTCCTTAAGGTATGAATTTTATATTAAAATTTATAAGATTAATGTGTGTGTGTGTATGTGTATTTTAAACTTTTGTCATGATATCAATGGTCATATAGAGTACTAGCCAATTCTAGAAAAAGGCTTCTTCTAGCTGCCTGTACATTTTTTTTGTGTTTGAATCTCTATCAGTTTTCTGCAGGGAATCATGACCAGACCTAACAGCAAATTTGAAGTCTCCAAAAAGGTGATGACCCTACAATGACAATTCCATCAGGACGATGATAATATCACTAAGATGACAAACACCATCCAAAGATCAGCTTTTGACTACAAACTGCCTAGGACAATTCTGAGATGGGTAGCAGAGATAATCCAGCCTCAAAGACTACTCAAGCAAGGACTTGAGATAAGCCCTTCACTTTTGCATTAAGCAGAGACTGGACAACAAATGATAGAGTTACCTCTCCCAGGACTTGACAATTAATTCAAAATTTTTCTTATCAGGATCCCCTAAGGATGTCTTCATCTCCAAACAGCAGGAAGTAATTTTAAGTATATAACACCCACATTCCCAAGAGGTGGGGTGGGTGGTTTTTGGTTTTTCGATGGGTTTTGGATAATTGTCATTGTTTTTGGATGGTAAGTTACAAGTTGTTATTGTTAATGGTCAGGAAAATGCTAAACAAAGGAGATTAGATTTAAAGTTCTTTTTAAAAAATGAAAGAGAATATAGATAAGAGGTAGATTATTGAATCTACTCTGGAAAGAAAAAAGAGAGTATATAGATATGATAAGATAAAAAAGTATATATTATTGAATCTACATTTAGAAGGCAACTACTGATTTTAAATATTTTACATTGGATTGGATTTTTGTATATTATGTACAAATTATATATATTGATACAAATTTGAGATTGATTTTGTTAGAAAACATTGTACATATATTTCTAATCTTGTTCAAGGTATTATACTTATACAGCTCATTTAACAATGTAAAGCAATTTGCTAATCCTTGAAAGTTATTATTACCAACTAATTAAGATATAAAGAAATGCAGGTTAGTAGTTAGTCATTACAATCGAACTTGTAGTTAAATAGGTGTGTTTTCAAAGTCAAGCAGAGATGTATTTTAGATAGACAGGTCATCTTGAAACACTTCAGCCATCTACAGAATATGGCAGTTAAGATGTTTTAATAACATAGTTTTTTTATGACAATGAGACATGTCAGCTCCTGGCAGCACCAATCTACTTCAGCTAAAATGATGGACATTGAAGAAACTCCACATGGAGTTTACTTTCATTGTGGCATAAGTTAGCCACTAGGCAAGAAAATGCCCTCACATTGACTGCTGACAGGATGCTATCCAAAATTGGTAAGCAGGACACAAAACAAAGGACTACCATCCTTGCTAAGACAAGGTAGGAAGGCTCTTTAGAAAATCCTACTTTACAAATGAGTCTGTCAGATATGCTAGGCATGTAAGCAAAAGATGATGCCCCAACATTGCAGAGAAACCTAGGGTGACCAGGCAGCTAGCTGTTTCTGTCATAACTCACATTTCTTGGTAGTTGCTTGTTTGCACTTCCTGTTTCATGAGTAATATCATTTCCTTCTTGGATCTCTGAGGGAGCTGAAGATTAGATAGTTATAGTTTTCCTTGTTAAGAAATTCAGAAAAGGAACTCATTAAAGACATATAAGTGTATAAGTTTGAAAGGCATCAAAAGATAGTTTTGGTAATACAAATTATTATAGAAGGTAAATTAGATACAATCCTTTGGATTCACAAAGATAGGATAGATAATGCAATATTTTCTCTGAACTTGTCAAATGCAAATGAACTAGACATTGTTGATATATTTATTGCCTGTATATATTATATATAGTTATTTTACTTATTGTATATAGTTTTTCTTTTATTAGTTATTTTTTATTTTAGACAAAAAAGGGAAATGTGATATTTTCTTTGTGCACCACTGTAGATGAAATTCTGAACGGTCTTATTAATAAAATCAAACCTGGAGCCAGGTATTGGGGTGAATGCTGGAAGATCAGAGAAGCAGAACAAGCCACAGCCACCTCATCTCGCCATTTCCTCAGCTGATCCTGTTTCCTCAGACTGGAAGCCTCTCAGTCCTCATCCAGAATGAATCTCAGTTGAACTGCTGCTCAGAAGTCTAAAAGCTTAACCAGCTATAGTTCCTTGTCCTCATGCCTTAAATACCTTTCTGCCTCCTGCCATTACTTCCTGGGATTAAAATAGTGAGTCACCATGCTTGGCTGTTTCCAGTGTGGCCAGATCCAGACAGATCTCTGCCTATGGAATGCTAGGATTAAAGGAGTGTGCGCCACCATTTTCTGGCCTCTATAGCTAGTGGCTATTCTGTTCTCTGACCACAGATAAGTTTATTAGGGTGCACAGTATTTTGGGGAACATAATATCACCATACACCCCAATAAAGCTTATCTGAGAATCAGAGGGAAAAGCCAGCCACTATAGTAAGCATAGAGGTCAGGCCCGGGAAGTAAGCACATGCCCTTAATCCTAGCATTTGCAAGGCAGAGCTCCATCTGGATCTCTGTGAGTTCAAGGCCACATGGGGAACAGAGCCAGGCATGGTGACACATGCCTTTAATCCCAGCATAACCACAAAGGTCTGGAGGTCTGTACAGACAGACCAGAAGTGATGTAGCTGGGTGGAAAGAGGAAGTGAGATGCAGAACAGAAAGGCATATAGACATGGGTATACAGGAAGTAGCTCTCTTTGAGGATTTCAAAGTGGTAAGAATGTGGTTGGCTTCTTTCTGCTTTTCTGATCTCTCAGATTTTACTCCAATATCTGTCTCTGAATTTTTTTATTAATAAGACCATTTAGCAATTCATCTTACAGTTAGCCATCACACTTACCAAGATAAAATCTGGTCTAGAGACTATATTCATGGACAAGTCAGCAAGTATTCATTGAAAAGTCATTCTATCTCCAGTTCTAGAAACAATCAAGACACAGATAGAAGCTAAGCCTCGAGTGCACTCAGCATTTAAATGCAGCTGATCAAATACTGATAATGAATTGCTTTGAGGCCCCATTTTACTTTTCAGTTTATCACAGAAACTTTCCTCTGTAAGAGCAAAAGCAACCTTGTATTTACATCCCTCTTTGGAGTCTCATGAATTGGAAACTCATGTGCTGATCTGGACTTGCCTTCTGATACTTGAGACTATATCTCAAGCATTTTGTCTTATCTTTGCAACCATTTTCTATTCCTCTCTACAAAATAATTCAATTTGTGGTTCTATAATAATAACTTCAAATTTATATGGCATATGAAGTTATATGACATATGAAGCTTAAAAACCATCAATGAGTAAAATAAAAGATAAGAGTTGGGACTGGCCGGGCGTTGGTGGCGCACGCCTTTAATCCCAGCACTTGGGAGGCAGAGGCAGGCGGATCTCTGTGAGTTCGAGGCCAGCCTGGGCTACCAAGTGAGCTCCAGGAAAGGTGCAAAGCTACACAGAGAAACCCTGTCTCGAAAAACCAAAAAAAAAAAAAAAAAAAAAAAAAAAGAGTTGGGACTGATACTCAGTACCAAATGCTCACTTTGTATGCAGTGCATGCAGGAAGGTTTATGTTTAATCTCTGATTTCGAAGAGAAAAAAGAAAAAGAAAAAAAAAAAACTAAGATAGCTATTTGCTTACTGAAATGTGCATTAACTACATCAATGGGATGGTTGATATTTATGGTGGTTTGAATGAGAACATCTCCATAGGCTAATCGGTTTGAACAATTGGACAGCATCTTTTGCTGTTTGCAAAGGTTTAGCCCTTTAGGGGAAATATGTTACTGGAAGATTTGACAGTTATAAGACATCTTCCATTTCCAGCTTCTCCCTCTGATTTGTACTTAAGGTAAAGAATAAGAGAAGGAGAAAGGGTTCTAAGAGCAAGCGGTTCAGAATCATGATGGGAAAAAACACAGAAATAGCTGACCCAAGCTAATGGGAGCTCATGGACACTGGACTGACAGCTGGGTAACCTGCATGTGAGCGAACTAGGCCCTCTGAATGTGGGTTAAAATTGTGTGGCTTACTGGGTTTGTGGATGCCCTGGCAATGGAACCAGGACTTAACTCAGGTTCACAAACTGGCTCTTTAGACCCCATTCCTATGGTGGGATGCCTTACTCAGCCTTGATGCGGTGGGGGAGGGGCTAGGTCTGTCCCCAACCTGGTATGACAGCCTGTGTTGACAACCCAAGGGAGACTTTACCCTCTATGAGGAGGGGATGGGGCTGGGATGGGGGTAAGTAGAAGGGGGACAGGAGAAGAGGAGGGAGAGGGAACAGGGGTTGGTATGTAAAAGGAAAGAAAATTTAATTTAATAAAAAAATATTTTTTCCCCGGGCGTTGGTGGCGCACGCCTTTAATCCCAGCACTCGGGAGGCAGAGGCAGGTGGATCTCTGTGAGTTCGAGGCCAGCCTGGGCTACCAAGTGAGCTCCAGGAAAGGCGCAAAGCTACACAGAAAAACCCTGTCTCGAAAAACAAAAAAAACAAAAAAATTATTTTTAAAAAAAGAATGTTAGCTCTTTTTGCTGTAATGCCTCCCTGCCATGATAGTGATGGGCTCTATCCATTTGGAACCATAAGTCCCCTAACAATCCTACCTCTTGTAAGTTACCTTTCTACCGTGTTTTATCTCAGTAATGGAAAAGAAATTAATATAGTATTGATTGTCAACTTTACTAGATCTAGAGACATGCCTTCCAGCATATCTGCTAAGAGTTTATTTAAATCAGTTTAGTCAATGCTAAATAAAAGGATGCTCTTCATAAACAGGGCCCAGAGATTCCTGATCTAGAACTGTTCTAAATGTCCCCTCCTTGTGGACTAGCTTTCATGGTACTAGAAGTCACAATGCAATCTTCCAACAGAGGGAGACAGCCAACAGTCTTATCTAGCTGTGACACCTATGAACATCATCGACTGGCATAGTACAATAACCCTAAGGGTGATGTAGCAGCATGCATAGCTTGGCAGTAACCAATAGCTCTCTTGTTGGACTTAAGATGCACTCAACAAGAGGAATACCATCTATTACTGGAAACCTACCTAACTAATCAGTGCCAGTGAAACCATGGTTATTGCAGGAGAATCTACAACTACTAATTTACACTAAGCATGTATCCTTTTACCCACAGATAAGTGTAGTCTTTACCCCTCAACAAGAAAAAGTTCTCTTTACTCTTGATGGCGGCCACAACAGGAAAGCATAACCAAAACATAACCAATCTAAATGCAGAGTAATTGATCCCAGTCCTTATGGATACATCTACAAAACACTTCCACACCGAAGGCTCAGAGAACACTGTAGAAGAGGGAGAAGAACAAATGTAAGAGTCAGAGAATTAGGGAGTTTTCTGTGAGATTGTGTCTCCTACTAACAGAAGAAGTTATACCTACAAAATCTTATGGAGTTGATTACCTAAGCATGAGTTGAACAAGGATGTTACCAATAAACATGCAAACTGGATGGAGACAATCCCACAATGCCTCAAACCTACACAAAGAATTATGAGCAACTGAGGAAAGCTGAAATTGTGAGAGGTGGCCTTACCCAGGAAGAACATACTAAGTGGTGTCCAGTGCCAAACAGACAGTTCTTAAACTACACATACAGATAATATTATATGAGCTCTACAAGTTATACACACACACATATATATGTATGTATATGTATATATACAAACCATATATGCATACACTATCAAACAGTGTTAACAGTTATTATGCATACCATGAATTTGAAGAACAAGAGTGGGTATATTGGAGGGTTTAGATTCCAAACTTTAGAAGCAGAAAAGGGCAGGGAGAAATGTAATTGAATTATTATCTCAAAGTAAAAAAAAAAATAGATTAGGTTAGCCTTTGAGCATGCCTGTGGAAGACTGTGTTTATCAGGGTAGCTGATGTGCAACAGCCTACCGTTATTTGTGTGTGGGACCAGTACCTGGTCCCTGTCAATGGAGCAAGCGAACTGAGTACAAGCATTCATTATTCTCTGATTCCTGGTAGTGGATATGATGTTGGCTGCTATTTTAAGAATCTGTTGCCATGATTTTTCCATTATGATGGAATTATCCTCAAATTACAAGTTAAGGTAAATCCTTTCTCCCTCCTGTTGTGTGTGTCAGGGTGTTTTGTCACAACAGGAAAGTAACTACACCCTCACAAATGATATATTTAAGAATCCAACTATGAGACTGCAAGCCGCATATCATCAAGTCCGTTGCATCTTGGGTCCAAAATCCTTTCACATTTTTAACTCAAAGATAAATATGTAAGATTCAGTGAGTTTCAATTTTCCAAAGAGTCTTAGATAGATTTATCAGATTTAGTCTCTAGTTAAATTAACAAACAGGGCTGGCCAGTGGTGGTGGTGCATGTCTTTAATCCTGGTACTTAAGGGGCAGAGCCAGGCGGATTTCTGTGAGTTCGAGGCCAGCCTGGTCTACAGAGCAAGATCCAGGACAGGTACCAAAACAACACAGAGAAACCCTGTCTCAAAACAAAACAAAACAAAACAAATTAGCCAACATGTAGAATGAAACATTAATCATAAACTAACTCTTCTTATGTTGCATAGAGCAGTCATCGTTTGTATAGCCTTCTGTGATTACATAAAAAGTATGAAAGAGAAGGGTATAACGCTAATCTTAAAAGGTATTATTAAATAAAAACTCAGTGCCAGCTATTGGGGTAAATTCTGAAAGATCACAGAGACAGAACAAGCCACAGCTAACCTCACCTCGCCAACTTCTCAGCTGGTCCTGTTTCTTCAAACTGGAAGCCTCTGAGTTCTCATCAGAATGGATCTCAACTGCACTGCAGCTAAAAGCCTAAAAGCTTAAAAGCCTCTAGTTCCTGGTCCTCACACCTTATATACCTTTCTTTGTCCTGCCATCACTTTCTGGGATTAAAGGTATGTATCACCATGCCTGGCTGTTTCCAGTGTAGCCTTGAACTCAGAGATACAGATGGATCTCTGCTTCCCAAGTGATAGAATTAAAGGTGTGTGTGCCACCATTTTCTGGCCTCTATGGCTATCTTGTGGCTGTTCTGTTCTCTGAACTCAGATAAGTTTATTAGAGTGCACAATGTATTGGGGGACACAATATCACCACAGAAGGGACATGGAATCATCTTTCATTCTTTCACTGATTGTTGGTGTTTTCTTAATATCTTAAATCCTAATTTCAATTTTGCTACAACAAATCATGAGGTTTATTCTGAAAGATAGGTGCATATTTCAAGAAGCAGAATTAACAGTGCCCAACAAGATTGCTAGGAATAATTTTCAGTTCAGAACCATTCTTTAGGAAAACACTTTAAGTAGTGTTTGGCACAAAATTCCTATTCCATCTTTATAATACTTGCAATGCAGGAACTTTCTTTAAATTCTTAATTCTGGGATGAGTTATGCCCCAGACTAAGAATAATTCATGGAAGTTATTTCTTTTCTTGCAAACTTTAAGACTGTTGTAAATGTGTATTTTCGGGAACTCTGAGTACTTTGAACCACAGCTGGGACTTGTGTTGCTAATGGAAAATGTCAGACATGGATATAACTGGTAGACACGGTAGACACACTTATCTGGACTTTCCCACTTCCTCAGCAATCTACAAGTTACACTTAAACAGCTAAAACAATTAGCCAGTGTATATAGTACCTTATACTTTTGCTGAAACAAAATGAAAATTGTATCTTGCAATTTGATGATTACATGGAGAAGTTCTTTAAATATAAAATGCCAAAATGGTATTAGTCATAGAATAGTGTTTATATATAATTTCCCACACCTTTTCTTCAATATAATTTTTTACAAAGTATAAATTGTCTCTACAGCTTCAAAACTTCAACTTCATCCCAGAATTTCTGTTCTGATTTACTCAACCTTGGTGACTGGAGACTTTTGCTAAATCATTGGCTCCCAGAATCTCTTTTACCGAATGATATTCACGTACACTTATTTGAGTTTCTTCTTTCAGTACAGCCTTTCCTAAACTGTGTCACCTTCATGCTGAGTTCTGCATAACTCTCTAATACTAATATGCATTTATACAGTAATCATATATTTTGTGGATTATCAGTTGTTTCTTGGTATTTTTTGTTAGTTTTATTTACTTACAGGGTCTGAATATGTCACTCTGGCTATAGTCAAAATCATAAATCCTCCCATGTATCTTCTAGGTGCTGGGGTCATAAGTGTGTGCTACTACATCTGCCATGTTGCATAATACTTCATTGTGCACATGTGCCATAGTTCACCAATTTTCCTTCCAGAGAACATGATGCAGGCTTCCATCCTTTCCAAACTTTCCCAGTATCCCATCTCTCTCCTTCCCTGGACTGCTTCATTTACTTCACCCCTCATTCACTGTGTGTCCGTCATTAAGTGTTGCTCATATCTCAATGTCAATGCCATAGCTTTTCCTGCTTTAATAATGGTATGTCATGAATTTGACATTTTAAATTACATTTCTTTGTGTGTGTGTGTGTGTGTGTGTGTGTGTGTGTGTGTGTTTGTATGTTTGTGTGTGTGTTTAATGTAATGTCTGTAACAGTCAGAAGACAACTTGCAAGAGACAGTTCTCTCCTTCCACCGTGCAATATGTGGAGAATAAAACCAGATTGTCAAGGCCCTTTGCCCACTATGCCATCTCTCTGGGTCTCAAGCATATTTTTCTAACAATTTCTTTGCTGGAGTCTTGTCAGTACTTTAATACTATTAACTATTTATGGGTAGGTAATTTTAAAACTTTTTCTGTACATGAATATAATCATGCTTTGATTGGCTCAATTTTGTGTATCTAACACCTATTAATATCAAATATATAATACATTCCATGCTAACAATTTAGTAAATTAGGCTTGCTGCATGATAATAGTGGCATTTTATAATGGTCATATAATTTTTTCATTTATATTTTACCAAGAGAATCAGACAACAAAGTGTAAATGCACTCATTCATATATGTAATGATATGACCTTTAAACTTGGATGTTTATAGCTTGTGAGTTGCTCTCCCCTCTTAATTACAGATATACAAAATGGAAAGCCAGTGTTCTTCCCCTACCCCGCAGGGTACAGTGCACCTTGAAAACTGCTCTGAATTAAGATGCTACAGATGTGAACAGTGTTAGCTGCCTTAGAAAAGAAGATATTAGAATCCTGTGGTTTTCAGGACATGAGGTTAGAACCCAACCCTTAAGGAGGTGCACGTAATCTCATCAGAAAACTGCAGAGCTTGATAACATCTTCGAAGGTTCCAAGGGTGTTCAATTATGAATGAAGTGTGGGTTCAGGGGAAAGTGTTAATTTGAGTTTGCTTCTTTGTCACGAATTAAAGCTATCTTTTTACTTTATCTGAGCCTAAGGACTGGACTTGCTGGTGCCTTTGCATATTTTTCTACTCTCTGACACGGTAAATATTCATGAGCCCCTGCCCACTACAGGCTGGTGATAGAATCCCAATGGTTTCCACCTTTTTTCCCCTATACTGAAGCTGTGACTGTTTACAGAGACATGTATATTTTCTTGGCTTCCTTTTCACTGCATGGATAGTGTGGATGTCCTTGCTAGATATCTTTAAATTCATTTTGTGTGTGAGAAAGCCACCCTTACTGGATAACTCTTAGGATTCAAAAAACATACTGCTACTATCATCAGCATAGAGACTTCAATCTTTCAACAATCATAACTGTTCAGAGACACCCGGAATCACCATGAATGAGAGGGGGTGTATAATGAAAACACTATGTATTAGTCAAGGCTGCTGCCAAATTAATTCTCAGACATATATGTGTATGGAAGACTCAAGACCAACACAGTGAATGGGGTATTGTTTAACTGGAATTGGAAAGATTAATAACAGCAATAAATGACCATTAGCTCATCAAGGACATTTATCTCAATTATACAGAAATTTTTGTGAGAAAATTCAATTTAATAGCTGTGTGCATATTCTGTCATTTTTCATTTCTCTACTGTATATGTGGGATAATGCTCCCTCTAGGCAATGGTGGACTATTTGTATTTTTATTTTCTTTTTCCACAAACTCATGTATCAAGAAACTACCATGAATAATATTAACATGCTAATATCCTCACTCTCCTCCTGTCTTAGACATAACTGCTTCCCTCTTCACTGCTGGACCTCACTGGAATAAAGAAGAAAAAAGAAACACTGTATAAAATATAGATGAAATGCAAATATATTCAGGAGGCAAAATAATGAAAGTAATAATTAGGTGAACATGGTTTTTCTGTGGTTACAGCTTTACACTATTGAAACTGTCTTTTTAATCAAAAGAATATAACCAATGTAGGAAACTTGTTTAAAGTCTTCTTTTAACTATCAGTTTTTGAACCCAATTCTATGAAATTCAGTGACTTCATCTGGAACTGTATTCAATGTAAACAGTGAATGCTCATTTGAAAATAATATTGAAATGAATTAAATCAGTATTTTGTTTATACTACCTGCATATAATGTTGTTACTATTTTGAGCAGTGGTTTATGATATATTTGAATGATTGTATTGCACAGATTTTATACATAGGGTTCCATGAAATGCCTTATGAAGTGGGAATATTTCTATAAAATCCTATTTATAAATTATGATAGTTACATCTTATATAGAGTTATGATGTTTTGTCTGTGTGTGTGTCAATTGTTTTAGTTGCTGTATGGAGTTCATATATGATAAAAGTAATCTTTAGAGCATGAGTTGTGAGCAAATTTCTACTGAGGCAAAATGCACATAGCAAAAATAAAATTTCAACATCTCATTATATATTATATATAATATATATAATTAATAATATAATTATTATAAAGGCAAAATTTAGTACAGTTCGGTCTACTCACATTGATGTATGTCTAATATTGTTAAATAGAAACTATACATGAAAATAACAATTCTCCATTTCCTCCTCTGCCATTTCAGCTCCTAGTAAATGTCATTATACAAACTTAGTCCATGAATTCCCCCTCTCTTTGTACCTCATGTAAGTAGAATACATACTGTTCACATTTTGTGACTTGCATCTATTAAAATGTCCTCATGGTTTTTCCATATTTTAGAACTTATCAAAATTTTCATTTATAAAATTCAATATGTATATTTTTTCCTCTGCTATTCTGTCAATGGTCTCGGACTGTGTTCAATTTTACTTTTGTCTGTTACTTATAATAATCCTTTGGAAACAAATATGCATTTTAAAATCTAATTGTAAAGAAATGGCATAAAGCTGGTTGGTGGTGGAGCATGCCTTTAATCCCAGCACTTGGGAAGAAGAGTTAGGAGGATCTCTGGGTTTGTGTCCAGCCTGGTATACATAGTGAGTTCCAGGACAGCTAGAGATACAGAGAGGAAACCCTGTTTTTTTTTTTAAAGGTAATTGTCATATAAAATATACAAATATGTATTATATATAAGAGAAATTTCTAATCATATTTTGATTTCATGGTTTCTATTTTGGAGTGATTTATCATTCTGTTCTCTGGAGCAACTGAACCACTTTACATTCTAGTTATCCATGCACAAAG
>CABHPP010101108.1:0-32498 GCA_902168425.1 Peromyscus attwateri | reverse complement strand
GGGGGCTGGAGAGATGGCTCAGAGGTTAAGAGCACTGGCTGTTCTTCCAGAGGTCCTGAGTTCAATTCCCAGCAATCACATGGTGGCTCACAACCATCTATAATGAGATCTGGTGCCTTCTTCTGGTGTGCAAGCATACACACAGAACACTGTATACACAATAAATAAAATCTTAAAAAAAAAAAAGGGAGGAAGTGAGTGAGGGATGCCATGAGCCCTTATGGTGGTTTGAAAGAAAATGGCCCCCAAAGGGAAAGGCACTAATGGGAGGTATGGTTTTGTTGGAGGAAGTGTGTCACTATGGAGGTGGGCTTTGAGGTCTCATATATGCTCAAGATATCACCCAGTGAGACAGTCTACTTTCTGTTGCCTTCTGACCGAGATGCAGCCAGCACCATGTCTATCTGCATGCTCCCATGCTCCCTGCCATAATGATAATGAACTAAACCTCTGAACTCTAAGTTGCCACTCCAATTAAATGTGGTTCCTTTATAACAGTTGCTGTAGTCATGGTGTCTCTTACAGCCCTTACAGTGTGCATCCTGCACAGGTTCTTGGGTCCCTTGACGGCCCCTCCTCTGGCCTTAAATACAAATGTCCCTATCACCCAGCTTCCTGCTGTTTTTGAGAATGCAGAGCAGGCCTTCACTCTACATAACTTCTTTCAAAAGAAGCAGCCATGGGGCTGGAGATGTTGGGAGCATAGAGGTTCTTGCACTCATAGATAACACTAGGGAAATCAGGAATGTTAGACATGCAGGGTTGTCTCTTCAAAGGAACAGATACATATCCTGTTTTCCACCCAGAAGGCTGGAAACGGAGGTAGTTAACAGCCTAGATGACCCCTGTGTTATCTTAGGGCGAAGTACACGTGGCTCCTCCAGGCTCCCACAAACAGGACCTGACTGAGGTGGTTAATAGCCTAGGTGACCTCTGAGCTATCTGTATGCCCAAGACCACACCAGATCCTTCCCTAGGTCCTTAACAAATGTAGCCTATCTATAGAACACATCTTCACGGAAGAAGTGACATGTACTTGGAAAAGAGTTTTACCAGGTGTGGTGGCACACGCCTTTAATGCCAGCACTTGGAAGGCAGAAGCAGGGGAACTCTGTAAGTTCAAGACCAGTCTGGTCTACATAGTGAGTTCCAGGACAGCCAGGAGAGACCCTATCTCAAAAAAAAAAAAAAAAAAAAAAAAAAAAAAAAAAGGAATGAAAAGGGTTTTGATATAATTATGCTTTACTTTGCACACGGGATTGTGTTATACTTGGAAACATTTTTCCAAACTGTACTGTACTTAAACATGCCTAAAACAAATTGCCTGGTGTCAGACTCTAGCACAGTGGTTCCCGACCTTCCTAACGCTGATACTCTTTAATATAGCTCCTCATGTTGTAATGACCCTCAACCATAACATTATTTATTGCTACTTCATAACTGATTTTGCTATTGTTATGAATCATAATGTAAATATCTATGTCTTCTGATGGTCTTAGGCAATCCCCGTGAAAGGGCTGTTTGACCCCTAGGTTGAGAGACACTGCTCTAAAGTCTGCACCAACAACAGGCTACTGAATCGTGTTGAACTGGATTTGCCTCACAGGGACTGGATCATTACTCTGCTAGCCCTGGTGTCTGCAGAGACCCCACACAGAGATGGCTCAGCAGTTAGAGCACTGGCTGCTCTTCCAAAGGATGCAGTTCGGTTCCCAGGACCCACATGGTGGCTCACAATCATCTTTAACTCCAGTTCCAGGGGATCAGATGCCTACTTCTAGCCTCCACAAGCACCAGGCACACATGTGGTACACAGACACACATGTAGACAAACCACTCATACACATAAATTAAAAACAAAAGTAAAATGGATGCAATTCATCCAAAGCCAGGACACCTGCCCTGCCTCATCTGCTCGCCTTCCATCTGGGATTGACACATACAACAGCGTGAGAGGGGAACAGGCCCAGCAGCCCTGGGAAGCTCGGGGTATGCATGTACAGAACGCAGGTGGGTGTGGGGCAGGTGGTGGCTCACCAACATTGGCGACGTAGAGCTTGTTGTTGAGAAGGACTGCCACGACGGCCATGGCCCCTCCTGAAATCTCCCTCTCCAATGCCTTGAGTTTCTCAAGGATCTTCTGATACTGAGGTGGCAACTGGTGTTGGGGCACACCCTGTAAGTCATCATCAAGAGAGATGAGAGCAGCACAGGTTCCTGAGGACCATCTTACCAATCCTCTCCTTCCCTGAAGATAAAGCATGTGAGGGCCCTGAGCAGCCAAGACAGACAGATGACAAACAGCAAAGACAAAGCCAGGCTGGATACCTGTAGGATGCCTGGAAAGGCCACTGGTGCTTTAACCTGAAGGTGATCCTGGCTCTGGACTGAACCAGATAACAGAACCTAGAAAGGCCTTTCCTTCTACTGATTTCTGCTATCCAAAGATGATCCTTGGAAAAAAGCTGCCCACTGCTGGCCAAGAGTCCCCACAGGGATACACTCACTGCCACCCCAGCCTCCCCATCAGGATGCTGCCTCATGATTCCTCCTGCAGGCCTTCTGTGCCCGTGGGTGACAAGCGACACAGAGGATTAGTGCTGGCACCCAGCAGTACAGACAGGCCATTACCTCTGGCAGCTGGGACTGGAGGCTGGCCTTCTCAGCCAAGGCATCATCGATGGACTCCAGGAAGCTCCTCTCTACCACATCGAAGGCCTGAAGGGACACAGGGCAAGGCAAGGGCTGGCTCAAACAATACCATCACCTCCTGCTAAGATGTCCCTATGGAGAGTAACAGATCCACGGCATTCATGGCAGATCCCATGTGGCAGGTGAGTGACACACATCATTTCTGCCTCACATGTGGGCCTTCCTGACCATTGTTTGACAAAGACCTTTAGCTGGGGGATGGGAAAAGGGTGCTACCTAGGCAGCCTGCGAAGGAATCAGAGAGGCAGGAGCAAGGGTCAAGCCCTGTGTGCAAGACCGGTGAGGCGTCAACTCCAGTGCTGCACACTGGAGTTTGTGTGAAGTGAGAGACTCTACCCACAGCACCGGGCTCAGAGGAGTGCTTGGTCAATGAGTCAGTAGTGACGTGGAGACCTCTGCTGAAGAGGCCTTGGTCAGGACCTGATGGACACTGGGGAAGCAGAAAGCTTCCCCTGGTACAGTCTGCAAAACTCCAGTCTAGGAGCCCTGAGGCCACGGAGAACAGGAAAAGGCTGGGGCAGTTTCTCAAAGACCAAGAAGCCTCCCTGGGTAGAAGGAAATCCCAGCACATCAACAAAAGAAACACAGCCCTGGCCAGTGAGGTGTAGGCCAGAACCGGAGTGGGAATAGTTGCTGAACACGCAGGATGCCGTCAGTGCTGGAGAATGAGCCCCTAACCACATCCCAAGCAAAGAGGTCACTGGTAAGGACCTTATCCCCACAGGGCATCCATTCTCCACTCCAGGTGATGCCTCCTCCCAAGTCAGCCCTGCTACCAATGGGAAAACTGCTGCTCCCTGCCTGCCCGAGACTCCTGGGGGGCAAGGAACCCTTGCTACTATCAACTGTACCCAGAATTGATCTTTAGAAGGGGATGAAAAAGCAGGTAATCTTCAAACCACCCTGTCCACATTTAGAGCTGCAGGGCCCAAGTTCCAGAGAAGAGAGGCCACTGGCAGCCAGCCCAACCCCCTTACCTGCAACAGGACCCGCCGCACATCAGCCTCAGTGTGTTCAGTGTTGAGCTGACCCAGCAGAAGCTCTGCAGAGAGCCTCTGGGCCACAAAGTTGGTCACCCGGTTGCCATCATAGCCATTGAAGACCCCATACAGGAAGCAGTTGTTTTCACTTCTAGCAGAGGGAGGGCAGGAAGAGGGCTGAGACCAGGGGCATGAAGGTGATGGGGAAGAAGGAACGGAATTGGGGAGGGACTAAAGGCAGAAAAGGCTTCAGGTATTCATCTAGGCCCCACATGGTGGCCATCATTTCACTATGAAAATGACCTGCTTGCTGATCCTCCCTCTCAGCCTACTCCATCCCTACCCCACAGCAGGCCCTGGACTTAACTAGACACGGAAAGGACCACAGTAGTGGTCACTACCCACAGGCCCCACTTCACAGGCAAGCCTCGTACACGGCAGTGGCATGATGGAATCTTTTCTTGCTCATGAACTGACTTTCTCTGTCCAGTACAGCAACGCCACACATACCTGAACTTGAGCCAGTTGTCCTCTGGAGGATGGCTCTCGATGCCCTTACCATCAGCAGAATAGCTACGGTTGGAAGCTGAACCGACTCCAGAGAGATGACAGAGTGGCAGGTCATCCGTCCAGCTTGGCTGCTGCTCCTGGGAAACACCAGGCAACTGTGAAAGCCCGCCATCTTCCCCAGATCCCATTGCACCTACTTCTCCAAGTCCCACAAGATGGTTTTGTCTGGGAAATGACGCTTCTCTGAAGAGACTCTTACAAAAAGGTTTCCTGTTTTCGTGGTGTATCCACAAACTGGTTCCCATGGAAATCCTAAAACGGCAGCATTCCCAAGTGGAAAGCTCAGCATGGCTTCTCAGAGAGAGCTGACTACAAGGCGGGAAATGCTAGTGTAACACACAGGCCTAAGCCCAACACAGAGGAAACTCTTTGGTCACACTCCTCCCACAAAGGTCCTGACTGTGCAGACGAAGGAAACCAACTGCAGAACGCTGCCCCAGCGGCACAATGCCTGCCCTGGGTGCAGCCTGGGTTGTCTGTGTTATAAACAGCTTCCCACACATGCTCTCAGGAAGGTAGCTGGGACCTGGCTTTCAGAAACTCCAGCCTGCAGGTCAGTCTGTCATCCTTCCTGATATGGAGGCCTCCACCTGTGTCCCTTCCCATCTCCCCCCTATCTTCTCCAACAGCTGCGGCTTGAAGGACCATGCACACCCTTTTTCTTGTCCACCAAGTCTTCTGGGATCACCGACTCAGGAGTCACTGCCTTGTGTACTCATACTGCACCCTGGTTCCATCTCTCATGCCTACAACTGACTTTTATCCCATCCTACTAGATCTCAAACCAGGATGTTTTGCACAATAACTGCAGGCAGGCAGACACACACACACACACACACACACACTCCAAGCTTTGGCCTAAACATCCAATTCTTTTTTTTTTTTTTTTTTTTTTTTTATAAAGATATTTATTATCCTTGGGGTTTCTGTGGGTCATAGATTTTTTTTATTTTTTTTTGGTTTTTCGAGACAGGGTTTCTCTGTGTAGCTTTGCGCCTTTCCTGGAGCTCACTTGGTAGCCCAGGCTGGCCTCGAACTCACAGAGATCCGCCTGCCTCTGCCTCCCGAGTGCTGGGATTAAAGGCATGCGCCACCAATGCCCGGCTCTAAACATCCAATTCTTTTTTTTTTCTTTCAATACAAGATTTCTCTGTATAGCCCTGCCTGTCCTGGAACTCGTCCTGTAGATCAGGCCTGCATCTGCCTCCAGAGTGCTGGGATGAAAGGCACGTGCTACCACTGCCAGGCAAACAGCCAAACTCTTAATTTTGTAAGGTTCCTAGAGGTGGCCCTTAAGCATCTGTATTTTCTTTTATTTCCTTCTCTTCCTCTTTCCTTTTGGAGGTAGGACTTATTAGTAGGCAAGACACAACAGTAGGAAACAGCACAATGGAAGCCCTCGTGAGTGCAGGACTCAGGACTATCTGACCCCATGGTCACTGGGGATGGTTGCTTATCAGCCATGTCTTCATGTTCATATGCAATAAACTTGAGAAGACCCTATCTGGCAGCCAGGGAACTTGGTCTTGTTTGAGGCCTCAATTACACATTCTCTATCCTGCAGTTAGGGAGGGTGGACCTGGCTAAGGTAAACAGTGGCCAGTGTGCCCTGAGGCTCCCCAAAGCACCTGCATATATAGCTGAAGCCTAGACTGAGACAGCATAAGATTAAAGACACAAACATCCACTAGAAGGCTATCTCAAAGGTCCAGAAAGCAAGTACCCACACGGCAGGCATCAGATCTATATGTGGTACACATATATACATGTAGGCAAAACATTCATACACATAACATAAAATACTTTGAAAAAGTTGGAAAGTTTTATTGAAATATTAAACAATTACGACCACCAGATGCAATTTCTTACATGCTAGTTTTCAAAAAAAAGGTGTAAAACAGCTGGGTGGTAGTGGCACATGCCTTTAATCCCAGCACTTGAGGCAGAGGCAGAGGCAGAGGCAGGTGGATTTCTAAGCTCATGGCCAGCCTGGTCTACACAGAGCAACCCTGCCTGAAAAAAACAAAGCAAAAAAGGAAAAGAAACGAAAGAAAAAGATGTAAAACCACTTCAGCTGGCTGCTCCAGATATGGAAAGAGCTAGCTTCTGTGGCAAATTTCACCTTCTGCTATTTACATAGTGAGAAGTCAGTTTATAGACATACACATCCTCCGATTTTAATTGCTTTTATACCACATTCATCTATTTCAAAGCTTTTGTTCAGTACTTAGTGCCCTGGAGCCACTGCTGCAGGGTGTGGGAGTCTGTTTTATTTTAATGATCATGTAGTGAAGTTGATCTCTTTGGGTGTGTAGTCATGCTGATACACTAGATATCTGTATTACTACCTCTGGTCAGGACACAGAATGCCCGACACTTCACATCCCTTGGGAGTTTGCTTCACCCACCCCAGGCCTGGCACACTGGCCTGTTCACCATCCTGTGATTTTGTCTTTTTAAGAATGGCATCTGTCAGCCGGGCGGTGGTGGTGCACGCCTTTGATCTCAGTACTTGGGAGGCAGAGGCAGGCGGATCTCTGTGAGTTCAAGGCCAGCCTGGTCTATAGAGCGAGATCCAGAACAACCAGGGCTACACAGAGAAAGCCTGTCTTAAAAAAAAAAAAAAAAAAGAAAAGGAAGGAAGGAAGGAAAGGAAACAGCACCTGCCTAACCTGCTCTGCACTTCCAGTTGGCTTGGGCCTCTGGAGTCCTCAGTGCAAGGCCATCTGTCAAAGCATGTGGTGTACAACCCTGTAAGGCTGGCTTCTTTTGTGCATGCTGCCCTTGAGATTCAGCCACATTGTTGCTTGTATGCAGTAACAGCTTGCTCATCTTTCCCATAGTTCTCTTTTCTCATTGTTGGAGAAAGGAGTCTGCTTATCCCCGATTGCTCTAAAGGACTACATTTGGGCAACATTCATGTGCAAGCTTTTATCTGAGTTTAACTTTTCTTTTCTTTTTTTTTTTTTTTTCCCTCGAGACAGGGTTTCTCTATGTAGCTTTGGCGCTGTCCTGGATCTCACTCTGTAGACCAGGCTGGCCTTGAACTCACAGAGATCCACCTGCCTCTGCCTCCCAAGTGCTGGGATTAAAGGCATGTGCCACCACCCCCTGCCTAACTTTTCATTTCTTTTGGTAACTACCTAGCTGCTTGGGTCACAAACATCTACTGGAAGGCTGACATGCATGTGGTATACACACATACATACAAAATCAAAACACCAGCCAGGTGGTGGTGGCGCATGCCTTTAATCCCAGTACTTGGGAGGCAGAGCCAGGCGGATCTCTGTGAGTTTGAGGCCAGCCTCATCTACAGAGCGAGATACAGGACAGGTACCAAAACTACACGGAAAAACCTTGTCTCGAAAAACTAAAATAACAAACAAACAAAAAAAACCACACCAGGTTCAATTAAAAGGATGTTTAGCTTTTTCTTTTAAATTTCTTTAGAGGGCCGGGAGTGATGGTACACACCTTTAGTCCCAGTACTTGGGAGGCAGGCCAGCCAGAGCTAGTGACCCTGTCTCAAATATGACAGAGAGATAGGTTGATACTTACTATTTTAAATTTATGTATTTGTGTATGTGAGCAAATACCCTATGTGTATGGCTGCTCCTGGAAGCCTAAAGGGGGAACTAGAACCTGAGGCGTGGTGAGCCACTGGGCGCGGGTGCGAGGAATCAAACTAAGTCTTCTGGAGGGGCCAACAAGGGTTCTTAACTGCTCCAGCCCCTGGGTGTGTAGCTTTAGCAGAGCAGCTGTACCACGTGTACTCCGGCAGCAGCAAGCACTCCAAGGGGATGGCGTCCTGGTCAGCACTGGGTATCATCTGTCTGTTCTGTACTTCAGACACTCTAAAGCATGCCTGATCTCGTGGGGTAACTTGCATTTCCCTAGTACTTAATGATACTAAACATCTTCTCAAGTGTTCACTTGCTACCCACAGGTCCTCTCTGGCAAGCATTTTATTTTATGCCTCCTTTTGAACTGCACTGTTTAACAACAGAGTTCTGAGAGTTCTTTGTATATTTTGTAGTACAGTCCTTTGATGACTACATGATTTGTAAATACTTTCCCAAGTCTGTAGCTTGCCATTCCATTTACCTCATATTGGTTTTGGTAGAATAAACATAAATTTTTGATGATTTCAATTTTATTGATTTCTTCCTTTTATGGTTTGTGCTGTGAGTCATATCCAAGAGCTCCTTGAGCAGCCCAGGCCACGAGAACCTCACATTCATTAGAAATTTTACAGTTCTATGTCGACATCCGAGACCTCTTTTGAATTAATCTCTGTAGCAGGAAGCTCTAGGTCAATGTCCTTCTGCATATGGCTGTCCAATGGTTCTAACACCACCTTTGAAGATCAGCTTACTCCACTGAGTTACCGTCAGACCTCTGCTGTGTTTCTGGACTCTGTTCTGTTCATCTCTGTGATGAACATTTTATCCCTTCAGCTTCGTTATAGGACGTCTTAAATTCATCTACAGCACCAGTGGTTCTCAACCTTCCCCATGCTGTGACTCTTTAATACAGTTCATGTTGTAGTGACCCTAACCATAAAATTACTTCATTGCTATAATTTTGCTAGTGTTATGAATCATATGGAAATATTTGATATGCAGGACCTACAGGTTGAGAACTGCTGACCTAGGATTTCTCTTACTGTATTATTTTTTTTCTAAGACTGTTTTGGCTAGTCTAGTTTCTCTGCCTTCCCGTGTAAATTTTAGAATGGCTTTGCCCATATGCGCGCGCGCGCACACACACACACACACAGACACACACACACACACACACACACAGACACACACACACGTCATTTGAGAAGCTGAGGCAGTAGGATCACAAGTTTGACACCAGGCTGGGTTACACAATGATAACTTGTCTCAAAAACAAATGAATAAATGATTGCAATTACTTAAATCACAGGCCAGCCTGGGGAGAACAGACATCTCCACTCCACCAATCTCTTGATCCATGAATATGGTATGCCTCCACACTCATTCATGTTTTCCTCATGGGATGTTAGCTTTAGTTACAATTTCACCCCAGGATGTGAAGAGTCTCTGGGTCTCCTATTAGTCTTTGAGGATTATATCTAAAAGTTACTACTGGAAATGAAATGGCTCAAGTTCGGCTTAGCTCTGGTGACATTAGGTCAAGTGAGAACTGTGGTGATATTTTAATTGTGCTGAAATGTGAACTTTGAGTTCTGAAAAAGCTGATTCTATAATCACTCATTTGCTAGAAGTTATGGCCATCATGGGTATACCTGCACAAATTAAAACTGACAATGCTCTGTGGGAGCCCGTTTTCAGGTTCCTCATGGCTTTACCCAGAAGGTCCGCATAGAGGAGGATTAGGACCACGGGCCTGAGTGCAGGTGTCTGAAATGGTCTGCACTTGGCTGTGCTGGGGGAGGAGGTCTTTTGTGCTACCCCTTGGCCTCTCTATAAATATCCTGGGGCAGAGACAGGGCCCTTTGGAAAAGGTTCCAGGCCCTCTCGAGGCTATCCTGTATTTTCTATCTGTTTATCTCCACAATATAAATTCTTCTATCTAATATTTCCTGCTGCTCGCACTCAAGAAAACTCTGGGGAACTGTGGGGTTGGTGGGTACCCCACAGAATGGTACCATGAACAGGGACTAAAGAAAAAAGGGGGGACTAAAGACAAATGAACAGGGACTAAAGACAAAGTAATAGGGACTAAAGAAAAAGGAAAATAATAGTTTTATTACAAAGTTTTTGGCAAAAGTGTGAGTCAGCCCTGCCACTGGAAAGTGGCATGCCAGTGTTATGGAAAATATATATATTATTGAGGGGCAGGGGTTTTATCCTCTAGAGAAAAGGAAAACAGACTGATGTCTGATGCTGCAGCGCAAAATTCTCTTCTGTCAAAATTTTCTATCTTCTATCCCTTTTTCAATTTCTATCTGTGAAAAATAAGTATAAGGTATAGTGTAGTAATATAGTATAGGAACAACTTAGAAGTGTAAGATCGTGTAGAAAAAAATAAGTAAGGCAACTAAACAGAAAAGCTCTTCAATTTTCTAACTTTGGGGGCTATGAATGCAAACTGGGAAAAAAAAAATCTTTGAGCTTTACGGGTAGTAAAAAAGCTCTTTGAGCTTATGGGGAAGAAAAAGTTTCCTATGGAAGCTTCTGGCCTAGGGACAGCCGAAATGCTAAGTCCAAGCGGCAGGAGAAAGTGATTTCTCCCTGAGGCAAAAATGCGGGTGTAAAAAGCCAAAAAGTTTAAAGTTGGGAAACTTTGGGAAAAGTTGGTCTTTCTCTCTTGAGAAAAAAATCTTAAAGCTTTTCTTGAAAAATTCGGAAAAAAACTCTAAAAAGCCTTAATCTTTCTCAAACTAAAAGTTCTCTTAAACTTAGAAACTAAAGCCTTTAACTTCCTCTCTCAGGACAAAAACTAGAGTCACCTGAAGATACTAGCATGGGAACCACCTGTGATTAGTTCTAAGGGAAAACAAACCTCTTAAGACAGCAAAACCTCTCTAAGTTCTCTTTCAAGCTTTAAAAATCCTCCCTGCATTGCAGGAGACAGGGACAAGTTCCTAAAAGCCTCTCTTCTAAGCTCTGTCTCTTCAAGATAGCAAGACAGTGGGTCAGAGTACCCTGAGGGAAAAGCTTGGGAAAGTGCGGGTGAAGAGTCATAAAGAGCCAGCCCAATAGAGCAGGAAACTTTACCTGAGAAAAGCAAAAAAGCCAAGCTTTTCAGTTACAGCCGAGCTGAGGCATCAAGGGTTTTGTTTCTGAGTGAGCTATGAAAAGGTGCTCCTAATCTTCCTAACACAAAGATCCCCTGAAGCATTATATCTTCTGAGCAAAAACCCAGAGGCAACTGGCCAGCATCTCTGAGTTGGAATGCATTTCAGGGATACTAGGGTTCCTGCAGTGGTAACCTTCCTGGAGCACAGAGCTGAGGCAGGAAGGTGCAGGACCCAGGGGAAGATTGCTAATGAACAAACAAAGCTAAAGCCGGTGGGAACGGCGGACTTGTCCCCTTTCCTACAAGTCCTGGGTTGATAGGTCCACAGCTGCAAAAAGAAATCTGAGAAAAAGCTTTCCTATCAGAGTAAGGACCTTTCTGGGAAAACAATAAAGTTGAACTGTGTCTGAAGCAGTGGTGCTGAGTCAGAACGCTGTCTGGGGAAAGAGCCCAGCCAGGGCAGAACAGAACTATCCAGGAGTAAAGCTTTCTTTTCCATCAGAGAAAGCATCTCTTTGAGAAAAGCTTTGTTTCAACTGACTCCCGGTGAGATGAGAGAGTGTAGCCCTGAGGGGTGATTGCCTCTGGCATAAGCTCTGTCCTTGAGCACCCAGACAAACAAACACAACCCACTGGGGGACTGGGCCAGGTGAAGGCCTGATGAGGCAAAACACCTGTCCTAATGGGAGTTTAGAGATGGCAAAAACCTCCCGTTAGAAAAGCAGAAGCTTGATTTATGAACACAAACTCCACAGACCCCGAAAACAGAAACAGACAAAAAGCCCCTACCTTCAGTAGCAGGGAAAGCCACCACTGTAGTGTCGGAAACTGTTTCTGGGGCAGGGGGTATAAACTGAGACCGAACTGGAAACTGTCAGGGAGAAATTCTCTGAAGAAACGGAGAAGGGGCAGATTCCTCCCCAGAAAATGCATGACCTGACAAAGCTGCTAGAGTTTGAGGCAGATTTGGGGGGAAAAAAGCCCCTACCTCCAAAGGCATCTAGCAGAGGAACGAGCCTGAGATATTTGAAGCTCTGCATCTGGGGGGAAAGGAACAAGCAAAATGAGAATAAAATCAGTGGGAGAAAATCTCTCTGAAGGAGCTATGGAAAAGCTGTTGTAAATGCTTTTGTTTTTCACTGACTGGCTAAGGAAACACAAGCCCTGAGGAAAGTTGCTATCAGGAATGCCCGCCCTGAGGAAAGTTGCTATCAGGAATGCCCGCCTCAATGCCCGCTAACAAGGCAGGTGCAGTTCTGATCCGGGGCCAGTGTCTGATGAAGGATAGACACCTGTTAAAGCCAGCTGAGGAGAGAATAGAAATCTCTCAATGTCCCATAATTGAAAACTTAAAACGCTTGGTTCAAATCTCTTGTTGCAAAAGCAAAAACTTCATAAGCAAGTCCAGTAACCCAGACCCACAAAGAACTATGGGAAATGAAGTCCGAAAGCTAGCTTTGTGACAGTGAGCTGATGAAGAGAAATGAATTCTGGGAAATGTAGTATTTCAGCTAAAGATGGTGATACTGTCCAAAAATTTTTCAGCTAAGAATGAAGTTTCTTAATTATGCTAGAAAGCTTAATCTTACCTCTTGAAAACTCAGATCAGATAAAAAGCTACCTATAAGAGCAAATAAGCCACTTTAAAATCCTTAAAACAAGGGAAAGCAGTTTATACACTGAACATTGTCTAAGATATGAAGAAACTTATGTGAAATTTAACGTTCTTTGCCTTTTGAACAAACAGCTGGCAATGAATGACTACTTTGCAAATCTAATAAGGGAGACAGGGAAACAGGCATTCAAAAAAGAAATGACTGCTTTATAGATGGGAAACAAACTTCAGAAAATCTAGCTGTCTTACAAAAGAGTTGCTTCACCTGAAAGTTCCTTATAAGAAATCAATGCTAAATATCACAGCTGCTAATAACATCAAGGGTTAAAGCTAATGAAGTGAAACACTAAATCCTGAAAATGCTTTTTCTCAGAGTAAGCTAATGAAGGATATGTTCCATGAAAGAACATCTATGTTCTTGACTCCTTTGAATAGTAACAGTTTTGGAAATATTGGAACTAACAACAATCAAGTCAAAATGTTTCAACAAGTTCAAGACGCTATTCACAAAAGAATATGCTTTTGTGAATATGCTATGGCCCATGCTTTGTGGGCCATATCAGAGCTCACTCCAATCTTCCTGGTCCTTTAGCTGAGGGTAATGCAATGGCTGATAAGAACAAAGATAGTAGCATTATCCCAAGTGGAAATGGCTCAAAAGTCACATGCTCTTCATCAAAATAGCAAAAGCTTAAGAAAGCAATTCAATCTTACCAAAGCAGCAGCTCGTCAAATAGTTAAACGATGTGGGATATGTCCAAAATATTTTCCTATCCCTCACTTAGGAGTAAACCCTCAAGGTCTCCTAATCATCTATGGCAAATGGATGTTACTCATATTGCAGAATTTGGCAAATTAAAATATGTACATGTGACCATTGACACTTATTCAGGATTTTTAATGGCTGGTGCACAACCTGGGGAAGCTACAAAACATGTAATTATGCACTGCTTGAAGTGCTTTTCGTATATGGGTATACCAAAAATTATTAAAACTGATAATGGTTCTGGATACGGTAGTAAGGCATTTCAACAATTTTGTACCCAATGGGAAATCGTACATAAAACAGGTATTCCTTATAATCCTGAGGGACAAGGTATTGTGGAAAGGGCTCATAGCAGTCTTAAAATACAACTTCAAAAAATAAAAATAGAAATGGAAGAAATTTACCCTCAATCACCACATAATGCATTAAATCATGCTCCTTTTGTTCTGAACTTTTTGAATATGGGTGTCCGTGAGCAGTCTGCCGCAGATAGATTTTGGCACAGTGGCATCCAAGCGACTTTTGCTCAAGTGAAATGGAAAGATCCCTGCTCAGGATTATGGAAGGGTCCCGATCCTGTTTTAATATGGGGTCGAGGACATGTTTGTGTTTTTTCACAAGAGGAGTGCCTTTCCTGGATCTCGCTCTGTAGACCAGGCTGGCCTCGAACTCACAAAGATACGCCTGGCTCTCCCTCCCAAGTGCTGGGATTAAAGGCGTGCGCTGCCGCCGCCGCTGCTGCCGCCGCCGCCACCACCACCACCACCGCCTGGCTAATGACATTCTTATAAAGGAACCAGAATGAAAGTAGCTCAATTAGTGTTTCTGAGGTTTTGTCACTGGTTAATGCAAACAGTGAGGAAATAGAGTTCGGAGCTGTGCCACTTTTGGCTTTACTAGCTCCTTTAGAAAAATGCTTTATATCACCTAATAGCTGTGCAGTATTTTGAGAAGAGCTTTACAGCAGCTAAATACGGTAATTTCACCATCAGCATGAAGTGAAGTTTTTTGGTAGAACAAACCAAAAGTACTACTGTAATAGAAATGCTTGTCTGAACTGAAGCACTTAGGGGAGCTATTATGAATTTGGGTGAAGGGAAAGCCTCTAGTTAAAAACCATTTACCACTGACAGTGCAGGTTCAGGAAAGGCTGAAAGAACTCGGCAACTTAGGGGTGTGGCTTCGTCCCAAGAATGTTAGTCCCCTAACAACAAGTATCACAACTCTATAATGACAACACTCACTAACTAAATCCCAGTGTTGTATAGCAAAGCTAACTATAAACTCTAAACTTCAGAAATGATGTACATACTTCCTGTCTAGTTAAGAGAGTATTTCTAATAGAGATAGTGATGATAATTAAGAATAAGAAGTAGAAAAAGATGAAAATAAGATATGTGAGTTTGTAGAAATTATTCTTTTGTTAGATCTGTGTTAAGAAATCTTTAGGTGTTTGCTAAGGTAAATATATGCTAATGGTAGCCCTATATAAGTTTGTAAAATAGATCTATAGAGTTCCTTTAAGAATATAAGCTTACGGAGAGCAAAATAGGATGATGAACTGATGTGGAAGTAAGAGGAACAGGGCCACAAAGAAAGACGTCAAAAAAGGTATACAGAAAAAGTGAAAGATAAAAACTCAGAGAAAAAAGATAGAAGGATTAATTTAAGTTAAGAAAAGCTGGCTAGAGCATCAGAGTTTCTCTGCCTTCCTCGAGAATCCGCGGTTTGGATCGATCCTTCCTGCGCGGTCTCCCCGGGCCTGCGGGTGAGCGGATCGCCGGACGCACGGGTGAGAGGCGCGGTACGAGCGAGCGGCGTGGTCGTGGCGAGCACAGGGAAGGAGCAGCAGCCGGGGGCCCCCTGGGTGACCCTTTGGGGCGCGACAGAGCTGGGTGAACGCAAGAAGAGGAGCTACAAGGATCAGGGACACCTGTACCCGCACAGTGGATGTTAATCACCTTGCTGATTGCTTCTCAATTGGGAACTAGTGGAGAGCTCAGCGCCCTGCAAGACCTGAGCTCCGTGGCAGGGATTAGTGCAGCTGTGGCTACAGAGGCAACGAGGGAGGACGCCACGGTCCTCGCAGGAACCTGAAGGATCGAGGAGCCAGAGAAGGAGGAAGACATCAGGGGCCAGCCACCCAGCTATACAGCAAGCCACGGAGTAAGAGGTGTCTTTGGATCCTGTATTTCAAGAAGCTCTCAAAAGAACTTATTAAGACCACACAACCACCGAACCAGAGCACCAGAATCGTAAGTATACACCTCACCAACTGAGAACAGGGGTGGTCAGCTTGCCCAGAGAACCAGATTTTTAGTTTCTCATTTCCCGGTGCTTAAAGTTTCTCATTTCTGAGGCTTAGAGGTGTAAGCCTGAAGGATTAGGGTCTCACACCATCTGCACTGGGCAGAGAAAGAGATGAGTAGACGCCAGCGGAAAAATACAGGCAACAACATAAAGGCCTATATGACAACACCAGAACCTACCGACCCTACAAGTGTAAGTCCTGAACATACCATGGCAGAAGAAACAGAAGAAATTAATCCTAACAATGACTTAAAGAAGATGATAGAGGCCCTTAAAGAAGAAATAAAAAATATTCTTAAAGAGGAAATAAAAAAATTTCCTCAAAGAGGAAATGAAAATCTCCATTAAAGAGGAAATAAAAAATTCCCTTAAAGAGGAAATGAAAAACTCCATTAAAGAGGGAATAAAAAACTCCCTTAAAGAGGAAATGAAAAACTCCATTAAAGAGGAAATAAAAAACTACCTTAAAGAGGAAATAAAAAATTCCCTTAAAGAAATGGAAGAAAAAACAAACAAAAAATTGGAAGAAAGCAAAGAAAGCCAAGAAAAAATAATTAAACAGATGAAAGAAACATTCCAAAATCTGAAAAAAGAAATTGAGACAACAAAGAAAACACAAGCTGAGGGAATGCTGGAAATAGAAATCCTGACTAAACGAACAGGAACTACAGAAACAAGTATAACCAACCGAATACAAGAGATGGAACAGAGAATCTCTGACACTGAAGACACAATAGAGAAAATAGATTCGTCAGTCAAAGAAAACACTAAAGACAAAAAAATCGTAACACAAAACGTCCAGAAAATCTGGGACACCATGAAAAGACCAAACCTAAGAATAATAGGGATAGAAGAAGGAGAAGAATACCAACTCAAAGGCACAGAAAATATATTCAACAAAATCATAGAAGAAAACTTTCCTAACTTAAAGAAAGAAATACCTATGAAGATACAAGAAGCTTACAGAACACCAAATAGGCTGGATCCAAAAAGAAAGTCATCTCGCCACATAATAATCAAAACATTAAACATACAGATCAAAGAAAAAATATTAAGGGCTGCAAAGGAGAAAGACCAAGTAACATATAAAGGCAAACCTGTCAGAATAACACCAGACTTCTCAATAGAGACTATGCAAGCTAGAAGGTCCTGGACAAATGTTATGCAGACACTAAGAGACCACGGATGCCAACCTAGACTATTATATCCAGCAAAACTCTCAATCACCATAGGCGGAGTAAACAAAATATTCCATGATAAAACCAGATTTAATCAATACCTATCCACAAACCCAGCCTTACAGAAAGCACTAGAAGGAAAAGTCCAACCTAAAGAAGGAAGATGAAGTCCTCAATACAGTCTGAAGAGGATGATTTTGTTCCAGAGCTACATAGAAATGTTCACCCCCGGGAGAGGCCCGATTGGGAAGGAACACTTAGTGCGATGATAAACCAGTTTCATATATACGTATATAGTATATGTAAGTAAAGGTGACTGAAGAATTACTCATGGGAAAATAGTACAGTATGTTTTGTTGCTTTGTATGTTTATTGAGTAGATGTTTCCAGGTACTGTTTTAGATGCTGTAGGTAGAGAGGTAGAATATAATGTGAAATAACCATTGCTGGCTGTATGAAAAGGCTACAGATGGCCTTTGTGAGAAGGTGAGATATGAGCAGACACTGGAGAGTGTAAAGGAGCAATAGTATGTTTATCTGGGAACACATTAGGTAATGGAAGAACAAGTTAAATAAAGGTTATGTCATAGAATTAAAAAAATAAATAAATAAATTAATGCAAAAAAGAACTGAGTAGCTGCCTTGTCAAAATGACAGAAATGGTGGCCAAGTTTATGAATAAGTGTTCAGTGTCAATTGTTATCAGGGAAATGCAAATCAAAATCACAATGGATTATCAGGGTACCTATGTTACCTAGCAAGGAAACTGAATAGAAGCAACAACATTGGTAGGAATGTAGATTGTTTTGCCCACTGTAGAAAACTGTATGTTGATTCCTAAAAGAGAAAAAAAATGTGGAACTATTATATATATGACTGAGCAGCACCACATATGCTTATATAGCCCAAGGATTTGTTTTTTCACAGTTGTTGTGTGATATTCTGTTTGTGTTCTGAAAAATAAAAAATTAAAAAAAAAAAAAAAAAGAATATAAGGTTACAAGCTTATTACTACATGTCTTAAGTAATAAAAAATTTTTGAGTGGATTAATGTCATATTTTGTTAGTAAGAAATGTAAATGGGGTATACTAAGAGACTACTTTTAAAGTATAAAGAGTTTTATTAAGAAACTGCTTTTGGGGGTTGGGGATTTAGCTCAGTGGCAGAGCGCTTGCCTAGCAAGCGCAAGGCCCTGGGTTCAGTCCTCAGCTCTGGAAAAAAAAAAAAAAAAAAAAAAAACTGCTTTTGGATGTTTTGCTAAAAGTTTACAAAGTGTTAATGGTTAGATTAAGAATATTGCTTTTTAATATGGGTTTGTAGGAATTGTATGAGTTTGGGTTTTCTTCTAACTAGGTTTGAGTTTGTTTTAAAAAATTACAAAGAAAAGGAGGAGTTATGAGTGAATTAAGGTTGAACGTATGTTTGCAGAAATTATGTTTAACTTATTGATATTAATGCACCCTGGTTTTGTGGAGTTAAGGAAATATTTAAGTTTGTGAATACATCAGAAGTTTTTCCTATGTTTTGTTAGCAAGAAAATTCAAATAGTTCTATTAAGAGCTAAAGTTGTAAGACTGAGAAAATTGTTAATTATATATAGTACCATATATGTTAATTCAAAATGGTTGTTAAGAGTTTGCTTTGTGTTATAAGATTGGAGAATTGTGACTATGTATAGCAATATTTATGTTAACCTGTTAATGGTAATGATGAAGCTAAGGGATTCTTTAAGTTTGCAATTGCATTAAGTTTTTGGTTTAGAAAGGGCTGGATGCAGCTAAAGACTGCTGTAGTCACCTTGACCTAATTCAAAAGAGAAATGCCATCTTTATAATCCTCTACTCCCATACTGGGAGGTGTAACAGCTATGGAGATTGCTGTGAGCTCTTAATGAGTTATTTTCTATATATTAAGAAAGGGGGACCTGTGGGAGCCCATTTTCAGGTTCCTCGTGGTTTTACCGAGCAGGTCCGCATAGAGGAGGATTAGGGCCACGGGCCTCTGAGTGCAGGTGTCTGAAATGGTCTGCACTTGGCTGTGCTGGGGGAGGAGGTCTTTTGCTCCACCCCTTGGCCTCTCTATAAATACCCTGAAGCAGAGACAGTCAGGGCCCTTTGGAAAAGGTTCCAGGCCCTCTCGAGGCTATCCTTTATTTTCTGTTTATCTCCACAATATAAATCATTCTATCTAATATTTTCTGCTGCTCACACTCAAGAAAACTCTGGGGAACTGTGGGGTTGGTGGGTAAACACCCCACAATGCTCCAGCATATGTCTTTGTTAAAATGAAACAGTTTTTTGCTTGTTACAATATAAAGCATATTACAGGTATATCATATAATCCTACAGGCCAAGCAGTTATAGAAAGATCAAACAGAACTCTAAAAGATATGCTAAATAAACAGAAAGGGGTAACAAAAACCCCCAGAAATAGACTGCATAATGCTCTATAAACTTTCAATTTTCTATTTTCTCAATGCTAACGAGAAAGGTACAACAGCTGCAGAGAGACATTGGATAATAGAAAAAACTACAGAATGAAATCAGCCTATATACTTTAAGGATGTGCTGACCTCAGAATGGAAACCAGGGTATGTGTTACGTTGGGGACGAGATTTTGCTTTTGTTTCTACAGGAGAAGATAAGCTGTGGATACCATCAAAATTGATAAAGGTTCGATTTGAACAAGAGAGACCTCTTAATTAGCAACCAGCATGATCATCCAATTTAAACTAACTTATACCATTAACACATGCCTTTCCATTTAATCAGATATAACTTGCCAAAAGGGACCCTCCCCAAAGTTAGCCTTGGGAAAAGGTTTTTGTTTTTGTCAAAGAAGAGTAGAACTGCAACAATAAATCTGAACGTGTATGTCCTGGGTTCAACAAAAGCAGGACATAGGGAGTAAAAATTTATGTCTCTAAGATACCCTGAATCCTGTTAGCCATCAGTAACCTCATGCTTATAGTTCAGCCAGTAACTTCAAAGAACTACCTTACCCCTAGCCCCCTCGTCCAATCCCAAGCTGCATGTAAACCTTTCCTATATAACCTCTTAAAGTGAGTGCTGGGCTGTCCTCCTCCACCCTCTGTGTCAGATGTTGGACGTGTGGACCAAGTCCCCGGCTGGTTTGTTTTGTTATTAAAAAAACCTGTGTGCTTGCATCGGATAGCAACTCTGCGGTGGTCTTGCTTGGGGGTCTTTCGACCTGGGCACAACATCTGTAAGCCAGACCTGAGCGGCTAGAGTATTGGTCTTTCTAGAGAGTGGCAATGAGCTTTCCAAGCAGAGGGGACAGTATGTGCAAAGACCCTGAGGTGGAAGAATGTGCCTGACTAAAAGACACATGAGAGGCTGGTGTGGTGTGCATGGTGAGCACAAGTCTGTACAGATGCACAAGTACAAGGGCACCTTTCAGCTAGGAGTATCCTGTGTCCTCGAGGAAAGATGGCAAGGAGGAACTATTCAGCACCCTCCAGGCTGCAGACCGTTTAAAGTGTGGACGATGGTTTTAGAGTCCCGTCTGCATTAAAGATGAGATGAAGATGGACTGAACTCCTCTAACATGAAATGGGCAATACCAAGTGCCATCTGTGATGCAGACCACCATTCCAGCCAATGTACTTCCTTGGCCACCATCTAACTCACAAAAGGACAGACAGACACAGGATTCCAGGGACTAGAATCCTTCTAACATCCATACTTACCAGCAAAAAGTAAGTATTACAATTAATTCAGGGTTAGAGATACAGTATTAAGAAGGCTAGTGGTGGGGCTGGAGAGATGGCTTAGAGGTTAAGAGTACTGGCTGTTCTTCCAGAGGTCCAGAGTTCAATTCCCAGTAACTACATGGTGGCTCACAACCATCTACAATGAGATCTGGTGCCCTCTTCTGGCCTGCAGACAGAATACTATCTATATACTTAACAAACAAATAAATCTTTAAAAAAAAAAAAAAAAAGGAGCTGGGACGTGGCAGCGAATCCCAGCACTTGGGATTAAAGTGCCAGGAGGCAGAGGCAGGCGAATCTCTGTGAGGCCAGCCTGGGCTACAGAGTGAGTTCCAGGAAAGGCTCCAAAGCTACAGAGAAACCCTGTCTTGAAAAAAAAAAAAAAAGGCTAGTGGCTGGGCCTAATGGCATGAAGAGCCAAAGCACCCCCATTTCAAGCAAGCCCCTCACCCCAGGCCTGAGTTTCAAAATTCTCAGAGCTGCTGACATAGGTCAAAGGACAAAGTCCGGATGTCTGAAGGACTATCTGGTAGCAACTGATTAACCACAGAATGCCCCAATGCTGGAGATGGTCGAAGATGTTTGAAGGACTATCTGGTAGCAATTGATTAACAATTGATTAACCACAGAATGCCCCAATGCCGGAGATGGTCAAAGTACAAAGTCCGGATGTCTAAAGGACTATCGGGTAACAACTGATTAACCACAGAATGCCCCAATGCCAGAGATGGTCAAGTACAAAGTCCGGATGTCTGAAGGACTATCTGGTAACAAATGATTAACCACAGAATGCCCCAATGCCGGAGGTAATCTATAAAGTTTGACAAACAACCTGTTAAAACTAAGTAAGATAATATAGAAATTCTGAAAAGCCCCTAAAACTTGAGCCAATCAAAATTGTACCCATACTAGCACCCCTAAATGATGTATCCTTGTGGTTTTTAAAAACTGAGCTTGCAGAGGGGCGGGCACCTCCTCCAGCCTCCACTGTGTTGGATGGCTTAACAGAGGGCCCTGCCACGGTTTGAACTGCTTCATTAAACCTTGCTTTTGCATTTCGGTGAGTTCGTGTCTCTGGTGGTCTCTTTGGGGGTCTTGTGCCCAGGGCACAACATGGCATACATGTTGTGGTCCTGTAATCCCAGGACCGGGGAGTCTGAGCCCCTTGGGCCTGGGAAGAATCTACGACCAGCTAGTAATCTAATCTTTGATGAACATGATGTACATGCTGAAACTCTTTAGTTTCTCTCTACATAGCTTCTTTTCTGTTCTTATACTTAGCTCCTCTCTGTCCCTTCTCCTCCTGTCCTCATCTTCCGCCTCCTTCTTCTCTATCTTTGTTCGTTCCCCTTCCTCTCTGGAACTGGTCCCTGTCTTACCAACAGCCTGACTCTTACCTATTCAAAGCAAGGCTTCCAAGCTCCCTACAAGAGCCATGATAGCCAGCTTCATGTGCAACCCAAAGGGGAGTGAACAGAGGAGGTGGGGTCAGATAAGGCCTGGAATAAATCAGAAAGGGAATTTATGTGCTCAAAATATATTCTTATAAGTGGTTAGGTGAAACGTTACGAGTCTATCATAAATGTGCTCAAACTACAGTCTTACAGGTGGTTAGGTAAAAGAATCTATAAGTCACTAAAATAAAACTGCCTCTATTTTCCTATGCCGCCATATACTGGCAGGGCGGGGTGACTCTGCTAGGAGCTAGGAATTCTGCCTCAAAACTACATTGCACCTGGTATGCAAAAAACCCTTTTGTTCTGAGTCAATTGCTCTGGAATGCCATTTGGGCTGTGAGAGGAAGGAGGGTCTGAGCTTCAGTTGCACAAGAAACAAAGCTATGCCTAGGATGCTAAAGAAGAACTTCAGGTCAATGCACTGTTAGTTCTTGGAAGCATACATAGCATTACAAGAAAATCACTGCGGGAATCAGCTAATATATACACAAAAGCTAAAACACCACCAAGACTTCTTAAGCCATGGCCTGACCTTAGGCAAAGTCCTTGACCTTTCCAAGTAGTAGCTGGATTCCATACATTTTCCTGCGGCCTGTAGCACCACCAAGCCTAATTTTCTGGATTTGATCCTAGGACTCAAATGGTGGAAAGAGAGAGCCAACTCCTACAAGTTGTCCTCCAACCTTCACATGCATGTCTGCAAACACAAATACACACACACACACACACACACACACACACACACACACTCACACACACACACAAATAAAGGAAAATTTTTAAAGAAGAAAGCTAGCTGCTACCATGTGCAAATAAAGGACACATACTTATTGGAAAACCTGCCTTGGTGTTACTCAAGAAGCAATGCATGGTGGGAACACAGGAAGATGCTCTGGGTGGGCCGATGTTGTACTGACCACCAAGGCCATATTTAGCTGATGAAGGAAAAACAAACTCTCCCAAATCAGAAACCTGTGAGCGTAACAATGGTCAATGTACTCAGTTGGTACTTTGACCTTCAGTAATTACAACTACTGTCTGGAAACTCAGACACTATAAACTCATACACTATATTTTTAAAAATCTCTTTTTCAGGGGCTGGAGAGATGAATCAGTAGTTAAGAGCACTGACTGCTCTTCCAGAGGACCAGGGTCCAATTCCCAGCACTTATATGGTGGCTTACAACCCTGTGTAATTCCAGTTCCAGAGGCTCTGATTGATGCCCTCTTCTGGCATCCACAAGCATTGCAAACACAGTGCACAGACATACTTACAGGCAAAGCATCCATCTATAAGAAATAAAAATAAACTTTTTTTGCAGGGGGAGGTTTGAAACTGGGCCTCACTGGGTAGCCATGGAACTCCTTGCTATGTAGATGAAGCTGGCCTTGAACTCAAAGAGATCTACTTGTCTCTGCCTCCCAAGTGCTGGGATTAAAGGCATGTGCCACCATGCCTGACTCTAAATCATTGTTTTCTTTTTAATTTGATTTTTGCAATGTTGAGTCAGTAAATTCTGGAGATTTATCCTTTTACTAGCTGCAAACAGTATTTTTATCAAGACTCCAGTGCCACTGTGCACTTACAGTCTTTGTTTATCTTGAAAAAAAGCACCCCCAAACCACATTTACTGTGCCACACCAACTCCAGTGTCGTCCGTGTGGCATAAACAATTATGTCAATAATAGCGTTCAGGAGATATGTGTCCCACGGGACTAAGCTCCCTGGAGGTCCCTGACAGAGTGCCCACGTTATGCTTCCTTCTCAGAGAAGATGTGCTTCACAGATCATGAGCTCCCTGGGCTATGGGTTCTTTTTTTTTTTTTTTTTTTTTTTTTTTTGCTTATAAACTGTATGGCCGTGGCAGGCTTCTTGCTAACTGTCCTTATATCTTAAGTTATCCATTTCCATAAATCTATACCTTGCCACATGGCTCGTGGCTTACCGGCATCTTTACATGCTGCTTGTCCTGGCGGTTGCTGGCTGGCAGGCAGTCACTCCTTCTGCCTTCCTGCTCTTTTAATTCTCTCTGTTAGTCCCGCCTACTTCCTGCCTAGCCACTGGCCAATCAGTGTTTTATTAGCAACACATTTGCCATACAGAACATCCCACAGCACTTCCCCCTTTTTTTTTCAAAAGGAAGGTTTTAACCTTAACAAAGTAAATTACACATAATTTGGGAATTTGGGTGTAGCTTCTCTTACTGCTTCCTGCTGGAGGGGGGGCGCTGTATCTTATGGGACACAAAGAAAATTTTAGGATCATGGAGTAGTCCGTGAGGGTGTATCGTCTGAGCCAGTTGCCTTAAAACGGTTCTGGATGTTGGATCATCTGAGCCATGGTGTCATCGGAGACCTTTCAGGGGGTCTTGGCTGGTCAAACCTGATGTATCTTTTTTTTTTTTTTTTTTTTTTTTTTTGGTTTTTCGAGACAGGGTTTCTCTGTGTAGCTTTGCGCCTTTCCTGGAACTCACTTGGGAGACCAGGCTGGCCTCGAACTCACAGAGATCCGCCTGCCTCTGCCTCCCGAGTGCTGGGATTAAAGGCGTGCGCCACCACCGCCCGGCTCTGATGTATCTTAATCTGGAACAAATCCATAGCCTCTGGCTTTCTGTGGAAACAAAATCAGAGCCTCCTTTCCAAAGCAACATATCCTTACATCCAAATTTTGAAGTCAAGGTATCTTTAAAATATACATATTGGTTTAACTCAGCTTCCTTTACAATCAAATATCTCTCTGCAGTTAAGAATCCCAAAGACAACACAATGCAGATTCTCTGTGTGATATCCATCTTTATGTGGCTTATATTTTATACTACCTTTACTGTCTCTTTAAAGACTTTATTTTTCAAAACTATCGTTTTTTTATATAACTGTATATATTCCTTTTTATCTCTCTTTGAAGCCTACGTACATTTTTACACACATTTTAAAGCATTTAAAGTCTTGTTCCATCTGAATCTGTCTTATTGTGAATCAATTGTTTTAAACTGCAGCATTCTAAGACTGAAACAGCTCTATGGCTGCTGGCTCCACCCACCTCAGCTTCCCAACATGGCGGTGATATGTTTACCACCAGCTCTGGGAGCCTTCATGGGTCTATGCTTCTATCAAAGCAGAGTTTAGCCCAGACACCTCTTCTTTTTGTTTTGTGCTAGGAAAGGCTAAATCCACCACGCAGCTTAATGTGCCATTTGCAGAGGCCTCATTCCCGCCATACTGCAGGTAAAACACGCACGCCAGGAACCCGCCATACAGTAGCTCAAGCCCTCAGGCTGCGGCTAACTTGAGAAAGACAACTAGGATGCTGTTTTAGCTCCGTTTTAGAATCTTTTCTCAGGTTTTAGGTGGAAATTCCTGCCCCATGTTCTGGCGCCATTTGTAGCTAAAGTTTTCCTGCCTGGCCCACAGTCAGGATAAATCTCTTTCACCTGCCAGTCCCACAGCCGCTTAGACCCAACCAAGGAAACACAGAGACTTCTATTGCTTATAAACTGTATGGCCGTGGCAGGCTTCTTGCTAACTGTCCTTATATCTTAAATTAATCCATTTCCATAAATCTATACCTTGCCACATGGCTCGTGGCTTACCGGCATCTTTACATGCTGCTTGTCCTGGCGGTTGCTGGCTGGCAGGCCGGCTATGGGTTCTGTATAACTGCTTTTCTGATAATGTTCTAATTAATCTATGAAGCACAGCCAAAATTAATGAATGCTTGGGTTGTGAACTATGGTGGAAAGGGGAAGCTGGACATGGATCTTAATCAGATATAGCAGAATGAGCTATTTCTTAAAGACCCCAAGCCGCTAGATAAAGAAAGTATAAAGGTTCAGGCACTTCTAGGGAATGAACACTCACCCACTAGCAATCCTTTAGGAATCCCAACTAAAGTGATTTATGGTAGAAAACATTATCTCATAGGAGACAGATGGTGGGCCCCTCTGTTGAGGAAGTTCAGCATGGGAAACTTAAGGACTACAGCAGAACCTCTTCCCCTTACAGACATAAAAGTACAAGAGTCCATATTCCAACAGGTAAAAAGGTTTTATCTTAAAAGAGATATATGGTGAAAAACTAAAAAAAAAAAAAAAAAGACTTAGAGAGGGTCTGCAGCATCCAAATTGGCTAAGTGGGCATGGGAACCAGAAAGGTAAAAATGTATTATAGCCGGGCGTTGGTGGCGCACGCCTTTAATCCCAGCACTCGGGAGGCAGAGGCAGGCGGATCTCTGTGAGTTCGAGGCCAGCCTGGGCTACCAAGTGAGCTCCAGGAAAGGCGCAAAGCTACACAGAGAAACCCTGTCTCGAAAAACCAAAAAAAAAAAATGTATTATAAACTAGAAAACTGCTGCGATAAGATAAGGGACACAGCTACATCCGCAAGAAGTCTGCACAAGTCTAGGGACTGTACTAAGTTTAAAAAACACAGACTGCTCTTTGGGTCATAAAGTTCTTGTGGGTGAAGGGATATGTCTAGCGCCGATTAATAATTGTGTGCTTGCTATTTTTTAAAGATGATGTAATTGAATTATTGCCAAGCTCTTGTTGTTCCTTGTATGACCTGATAGTTTTCTTTTCTGTATATAAACTGATTTGCAGAAGTAAAATTACAGCAGATTCAAACCACTTCTGAGTGTGTTGTCTGTCTGTCATTCGCCGAATCCTTGCCTTTCTGACTACCCAAGCCCTGGTTCTCCTATGGTCGTGGTACCCCCGTGGGCCAGTCCGTGGCAGGTGGCACCCGAACAAGGACCCTTGGGACAGGCAATTCTTTCCCACTTTTTCTTTCTTTCAAGGCTTTAGGATCGGCTCTTGCCAGGAAGTTGCAGTTCTGCCAATAAAGGATCACTGGTTAAGGGCAAGTAATCTTGAGGTAACATGGGGCAACATGAGTTAAAACAAAAAAAGGCTGGGTGAAAAGAGTGAGAAGTAAGAAATAAGAAATATAAATTAAAAAGGTATAAATATGAGACAGACTAATTCCTCTGAGAGATAAATACATATTGATATCCTTAAAATTTTCCCTTAAAAAAATAATAATGTACCGATACTTCGATTGTCTGTGTAAATGTTATTTGTTTCTGTCTACTAACCTCCTTTATTTTCCTGGAAGAGAAAGAGAGAGACTTCAAGGTCTCTTCTGCCAGCCAGCAACTTCTCTTGTTAACTCTTCTCTGTCCTGATATTGCTTTAAAAAAAAAAATGTTAAATTACTAGTTCAAGATACTGGGAAAATTATGCTCTTGTTTCCACAGGAAAAATAAAAATTTACATGGGTTTTGGTCATTTGAGTTCCATGGGTTACAAATATTTGCCATCATTTAAGAGAACTGGTTTCAAATTATTGTTAAGATAAAAGTTTAAATAAATGATTTTTTCGTTTAAGGAAGCAGTTTAAGATATAAAATTTTAAAGGCTTAAGCATGTCATGAGGGTTTGAGTATGTGATATTTTGGGTCTGAGTAAGTAGTCTGAGGTATAAAAATATGGAACTTTAAAGTCTAACTTTAAAGTTTAAGTAAGTTGTGAGGTTTGAGTATAAGTAAAGTTTATGTAGGGTCTAAGATGTAAAAGTTTTAGGTATGAGAATATAAAAAAATGTTTTGGGAAGGAAAAAAGTATGTAAAATACAAGTTATTAAAATTTGTAAAATGTTATAAAGGGCTGAGGATAAAAAGGCTTAAATAATGATTTTTAAAACATGACTTGAAGTGTATAAAAGAATGAAACATGTTTCAGATTTCTCTCTCTTGATATTCTACTGTTATATTGAGACTCCAAAGTTTCATAATTTTGCTCTAACAAAATACCATTTAGAATTTTGTCTCTTTAAGAAGGTTCTTACAGGCTTCCAGAGATCTAAACCCACCAATGCCCACAGACAAAGACGGACTTCAAAAAAGTACTATCAATCAATGGTTTGTTTCCCCAACTGCCTATTTCCTTGAGGGACACATCTTTTCTTCTCTCTCTGAATATTGGAACTCCCCATTCTCATCTGCCAAAACCGTACACTTAAAAAATTCCAAATGTACACCCAAGAGAAAAATTTCCTCTTTAAAATTTCTTAGCTTCATATTCTGCCCATTAATATATATTTGTTCCAACAGATTTCTAATCACTTAAAGGTTACAGACTACTCCAACTGCTGCCTGCACGTCTCTAGCCTCAGATGGTCCTACATCACCTGGACAACAAATCAAACAGTCTGTTCTTCCTGGACTTGGTCAACATTCCAGCCTTTTGGGTCCCCAGTTATGCCCCAAATTTCAGCAGGAAGTAGTGAGATGATTACATCGCCCCTTATCATTCATTTATTAACAAAAGGCTGGAACATTGATTTCCTAACCTGGGATATACGGCTGAGGTGTCTATTTTATATATGGTATCAAAAAAATTACTAATGTTCTCAATAGGCTAAAAGATTTACTGCTGCTTTAATTTTGGGCATCACTATACTCATTACTACTATGAGAACTGTTGCTGCATTAATTTTAGGCATATCTGCCTTGATAACTATTATTACCACCTTTGCCGCCTCAATGCAAGAAATTCATACTGCTCATTTTGTTAATAAATTAAATAAAAATGTTACCTTGGCTTTGTCAAAACAGTCCCTGTACACATACACTTTCTTTTCTTTTTGTATGTGTAGAGGGTGAGTGTACGTGTGTTCACATGTGTGAGTGTGTACATGGCAAGGGGCTAAAACTGACACTGAGTCTCCTTGATTGCGCTCCACTTTATTCACTGATGCAGGGTCTCTCACTGAACCTGGAGATGGACAATTCCAGCCAGTCTTGGTGAGTGTTGGGATTACAGGTAGGTCAACACTCAGCATCTGGCTTTTACATGGGTGTTGGGGATTCAAACTCTGGTCCTCTGGTCCTTGTATGCAAGTGCTTTATCGACAGAGCCACCTCCCCCCTAACCAATGATTTCTTAACACGTTAGAAACGTTAGAAGTGTATACTTCAGTCTGTCATAATGTTGATGCCAGCATCTCATTTAGTGGGTAACTCAGAGAAGAGCAACTTTCATTTTCTTTCTTTTTTTTTTTTTTTTTTTTTTTTTGGTTTTTCGAGACAGGGTTTCTCTGTGTAGCTTTGTGCCTTTCCTGGAACTCACTCTGTAGACCAGGCTGGCCTCGAACTCACAGAGATCCACCTGCCTCTGCCTCCCGAGTGCTGGGATTAAAGGCGTGCGCCACCACCGCCCGGCTTCCATTTTCATTAGAATACAGTAAGGCTGCCTACTTTCTGCATCAACTTAACGTTCAACTGGATGTGTGAGCCCAGACAATTAGGCAAGAAAAAAGAATGACAGTGTAGAATTTGAAAAAGAAATAAACCCTTTTCTCCCTGCAGGTGACGTGGTAACACTACTGAAAGCCCTCAAGAGTAATGACAGAAGTAAAACAATGGGAACAAATCAAGCGGCAAAACAGAAAACACCCGCCGGGTGCACTGGCGCACGCCTTTAACCCGGCACTTGGAGGCAGGGATAGGTGAGCCTGGTCCACATAGTGAGTTCCAGCACAGCCGGGGTTACAAAGAGAGACCCTGTCTCCAAAAAAAAAAAGCAACATATGAGAAAGAAGCAACCTTTGAGTCAGAGGAGAGGCGGCTAGCCTCTCAGGGGAAGCACACACCCACTGTCAGACAAAGCAAGTCCTTCCTGAGAAGTCTGGCAGGTTAGTGTCCCCCAATCACACTCCTGTGGAAGACTTTTAAACCTACATTCACATAGGTCACAAGAGACCTTAATAGTCCATCCAGCCTTCCAGAGCACTGACAGCTTTGAATCTCACCCTGACAGGCCAACAATCTCACACAGCTGTGACGCTTGTTCAGCTAAAGCCTTCCATATAGCACTTCAAAATGACGTCTAAAAAACTGCCCTGACAAAAGGTATGGGAAGTAAACTCACTTCTGGCAGAAGGGGTCCACACCAAGAGTTTACATTCCTTGAAAAGTCCACCACAGAGGCGGGTGTGGTGGCGCACGCCTTTAATCCCAGTACTCGGGAGGCAGAGGCAGGTGGATCTCTGTGAGTTCGAGGCCAGCCTGGTCTACAGAGTGAGTTAGAGAGCAGCAAGGATTATTTAGAGAGATCCTGTCTCAACAAAAGACAAAACTCAAAACAACAACAACAACAACAACAACAACAAAGAAAAGCTCAAACAGGGTGGGCAAAATGGCTCAGTCCCTTGCTTCCGAGCCTGAAAACCTGGGTTTGAGCCCCAGAATCCATCCACGTGGTGGAAGGAGAGAAATGACTTTAAGTTGTCCTCTAACCTCCACATAACATTCATGTACCCCATTCTACCCCTCACTCACAAAATTAAAAAAAAAAAAAAAAAAGCAAAGCCCAATACATTGATTGGGGCCTCAACTGGCGAGGCTTCTGGTCTTACTGCCACAATCACAGGTGAGCACACCCTGAAGCCAGCTACTTACGCCAGTGCACCTTGCTAAAGGAGTCCCACCTACTGTACACTGGCCATCCTTCTGTTTGTTTGTTGAGACAGGGTCTCTCTGTGTAGCTCTGGCTGTCCTGGATCTCACTCTATAGACCAGGCTGGCCACGAACTCACAAAGACCCATCTGCCTCTGCCTCCGGAGTACTGAGATTAAAGGTGTGCACCACCACCACCACCACCCACCGGCCATCTTTAAGCAGTAAATTCCTGGCCAGTTAGCCTTGGCTTACTAGTGAGATAAAGACAAAATTTTACCCAACAAGCACAACTGAAAGCAAGCATGGGAGGCAACATTCACCTGTTTGCATTTCTCAATCTTATCCACCCCCCAGACCCTGCTCCAACCCACCTTGGGAGCCATACATCATCCTCAATAAATTATACACTTCCAATTTTACATCTGACCTCGGCCAAAGGCTGAGCTCAATCTAAAAGCCATCAATCCACTTCCAATTTTATCAGTTTCTCAGATGACTTTGTTTTGAATGCAAGTACTTTTCCAGTACTATAATAAGTGGAAAGCCAGCATGACTTACATATCTGGAAGACACAAAGTGAAAATCCACTTAACCTACTGCTGGTCCCAGACCCGGGAGGAGCAGCAAGTGCTCTTAACTGCTGAGCCACCTCTTCAGCCCCATTATCTAGGTTTTAAAAGAGATCAGCAGCTAGATCTAGCTCTCAGGAGGAAAAAGTAGAAAGATAACCACCTCAAGTTCAAGGCCAACCTGGTACAGACTAGCCAGGGCTAGTCTTGAAACTGCCGCCTGCACAAAGGGGGGGGGGGGGGCTTCAGTGTTGCTCTTCCAGAGGACCCAAAGTTCAGTTCCCAGAACACAGGATGGCTCAAAACCACTTGTAACTCGATCTCCAGGGGATCTGATGCCCTCCTCTGGACTCCACTAACATCTATACACACATACACACACACACACAAATTAAAATAAGTCTTTTTTTTTTTTTTTTTTTTTTTAAAGAGAAAGAACAGCAAAAGTCATCAAAGTAATGAGAGCATGAAAAGACCAAACTGAGCCCTCTTTCTCTTGACAGCATCTGGAGTCTGAAGGGAACTGAAAAGCAAGCGCCTTCCCAATCAGTAACCATCTCTTTGCTGCTTTTCCAACATGTACCAAACCTCATAATGGAGACACGGGCTCCAGGAGAACACTAAGGTCCCAGATCCTGCTTCCAGTGGCTTCAGCATGAGTACTGGGCATTCCACTATCACTAAGCATGTGGCCTCTGGCCACTGTCATGCTAGAACCTGGCACTGTTAAATGGTTGACTACCTGAAGGCCTGCATTACTCAAGTGTGATCATTTCTGGAGATGGTGTTACAAGGTAATTAGTGTGCTTTTCCTTAGTAGTACAGGTAAGTGTTTTCACCTGCAGTACACTGGCCCATCATAATAGTGCCTTAGGCCTTGTGACAAATGGGCAGTTTCTCCTGTACTCTGGGTACTCCTTCAACAGGGGGCCCAGTCACCTTGGGCCTCAGACACTGATCTAGTAGCAAGTAGCCAGAGAACGCCAGAAGGTTGTGCCAGTGTGAGCCAGGGGTATCTGGTCCTCCCTGACTTTACCGATCCACTTGCTGTGCTGTGGCTGAGTGAGCTCTGGGCGTGTTCTCCTATCCCTCTCCTATTCTGCCAGGGACTATCCATGAGAAGCATCCCCAGCGATTCTATTAGCATGTCTGCCAAGTCTCATCCTTCCTCCACACTGCTGAACAATTTTTGGAAAGGTCACATATTTGCTACTCACACAAACCACCCACTCCTCCGCCCCGGCACTAACTGATGCATAGTCTCTCCCACGTCCCCAAATGCCAGGCCCGTGAGCTCAGGGGGCGCTAGCCTTGGGGAAGCTGAGAAGGGGGTGTTTCACACTCCAAGCCCTCAGCACAGAGCCGTGTACACACACATACACACACACACACACACACACACACACACACACACAC
>CABHPP010101107.1:0-14640 GCA_902168425.1 Peromyscus attwateri | reverse complement strand
TAAATAAATGAATGAATAAAATAAAAATTAAAAATTAAAATAAAAATAAAATAAAGGTGGAGAGGACTGGTGTTTTACTGTCCTGGCCATCTACTTTTTGACAAAGGTGTCACAAGCTTACACTGGAGAAAGGACGGCGTCTCCAATAAATTGTGTTGGAAAAACTTGGTTTACACAAGTAAAAGAATGAAATTAGAAGGAAGGGAGGGAGAAGTGGTTCCCTGGGTAAAGGTGCCTGCTTTTAAGACTGAGTTGGATCCCTGGGACTCACAGAGTGGAAGGAGAGAACCTACTCCTGAAAATTGTCCTGTGACTTCCACACACATGCCCCTCCCCACCTAATAGAAACCCTAAGACAGTAAATAAATAAATGTAATAAAAAGTATTTAAGAAGAAAGACAGACAGAAAGAAAGGAAGAAAGGAAGAAAGAAAGGTCAGGTGTGGTGATTTATATAATCCCAGAACACTTGATGTTAAGTAGGAAACTGCCTCTAGTTCAAGGCCAGCCTGGGCTACATAATGATTGTAAGGCCAGCCTATGCTACCTGTGTCTTTGTCTCAGATAAACAAACAGACAGACAAAGAAGCCACATATGGTGGCCCACAACAGTAATCCCGGATACTAAAGCAGGAGGATTGTGGTCCTTCAGCCTGAGGCCAGCTTGGGTCACATAGTGAATGCAAGGCCAGGCTCGGCTACATGAGACCCTCTCTCAAATATACTCACACATACATTATCAAATGGCAGCTCAGTGGTGGAGACTAGAACACACAAGGCCCTAGGTTCAATCCCTAGTTCTGAAAAGAAGAAGGAGAGGAAGGAGGAGGAGGAGGAAGAGGAGGAGAAGGAGAAGGAGGAGAAGTAACTATAGCTCCAGGGGATCAAATGGCTTCTTCTGGCCTCCGCAGACACCAATACAGGCAGGCACCAGGCATGTATATGGTGCACATACAAACAGGTAGGCAAAACATGTATACATTTAAAATAAAAAATAGAAATAATTCAAAGAAATCATTGTACGAGATTTTCAAATAAGAATGCATTTAAGAAAAAGAAAAAAAAAGGAAAAAAAAATCACAAAGTCACGTCCAGAATGTTGTTGAAGTAGATTCCAGGATAAGGGTGTAGCCTGTGGTTACAGGACAGGCACCAAGGGTGAGGCTTGTGGTTAATCTTCATATTGCAAGAAAAATAGGTGTGCATGGTAGACAACCGCGGCCTTGTGCCATCAGCAGGGGGAACAGCTCAGGTACACTCCTTGGGAAAGAGTTGAGACGGGATCTCATGTTTCTGAGGCTGGTCTCTATGACCTTGAATTCCTGATCGTCCAGTCTCATTGCCCTCACCACGCCTAGTTTACTTGGTGCTGGGTTAAAACCTGGGGCTTCCTACGGGCTAGGAAGAGCTCTACCCACTGAATTATATCCCTGGTGCTTTCGTTTGTTTGTTTGCCAAACAGGATTTCTCTGTGTAGTCCTGGAAAGGACCAAGCAGATGCCATAACAGCTGCTCAGTCTTCTCTCAGAGATCAGGCCTCAATGTCAGTTTCCTGAGACTGAGAAAGCAGTTTCTGGGAGGGCCATGAACAAAAGACAGCAAATCACTAAGGGCAGGGCAGGGAGATAGGACACACCAAGCCTGGGCCACTGAGCCAGCCCCACAGTTAGTACATGCTGGGCCAGCCAGCCTCCACAGCAGCTCAAGGACAAAGCCTGGGACGTGTCCAGGCCTGCCCCAAAATGGATAACTGTAACCCCCAACTAACCTTAGCCAATTAAAAGTTACTAACATGATTGCCACTACATAAACCAATTCTGAGTCTGTTCCTATGTAGTCTGTAGACCCCAATCCCCCCACACACACCTTGCTTTACCTCCTATAAAAACCCTGCCCCATTGATACTTGGGGCCTCTCCTGCTCTGCTGCTGTGTCAGACAGACAGACAGACAGAGAGGCCCAGGCTGACTTGAAATAGTAAAAAGACTCTTTGCTTTTGCATTGGATTTGGTCTCCCGGTGATCTCTGGGGGACTCTGGGCACAACATTTGGAGGTTTCATCGAGATCCCCAATCCCACCACAACCAACCTCCGTTGAGTCTTACTGTGCCTATTAGATTTGCCCGGCCAGCCTTTTCAGTTTCTGGTTTCTGTTTCTGGCCATTTGTAGCAGTGGGAGCTCCGTCTGTGAAGCTCGCATAAGATCTATGATGGACGCACGGATGGATCGCAGATTTGGGTCCTGGAAGATGTCCCAGGGCTCCTGGGAGGGATCAGGAGACCCATCTGAGGGGAACTGGATTCCTTTGGTTTCTCTGGAGAGGCTAAGTGGGTCGAGACCGCAAGCCAAGAGTCGGATGACTCATTTTCAGATCTGTGCACTGCTGATAGATAAACGAGCGCTCCTTGTCTTGGTCTGTGTTCTGACTGTTACTATGTTACTGTTCTGTTCCATAGGACTGAACTGAGATAAGCAGGTAGCTCCTGCCAGGTGGGGCTTGCTTACAGCAAGAGAGGCCATCTGTTACTAGGGGCTGGCTAACCCCGCGTGAGGCCAGTATTTATGTCTAGGGCAGTGTTACTTGTTTCTGTCTCCTAATCTCCCTCATTTTCCTGGAAGAGGAGAGAGACGCACAGCAAGGGCCACCTCCCTCCGGAGCTCTCTTGCTTTCGGGCAGGTGGGGCTGGACTCGGTCTGCAGGAGAGGTCTGCAGCCAGCCAGTGGCTCTCACAGAGGGTGGGGGTACGTGCTCTTGGTGCAGAGATGGGATCTCCGGGCTGTGGGGCAGCAGGGAGCAGCAGGGAGCTGACTGCCTACAATTGACAAACATCAGGAACACCGAACAGAGAATCTGGGATTAATTGTTAATTATTATAGTCAGAGGAGTTAACAATTTTTTTTTTTTTTCAGGAACACTGGTAGCCAAGGACACACTCTGGGCCAAAATCCCCCTACCTTCCTTCCTAAGCCAAGTTTTTCTTTACCATGATAAAGTCAAGATCTCTTCTGCTGGCCATCAGCTTCCCACCTTAACCCTTCTCTGTCCTGATACTACTTTTAAAAAAAAATGTTAAATTATCAGCGTGCATACTTTGAAAAGCTTTGACTTTAAAATAAAAATCAAAGATACATTATATTTGGAAAAAATTATGCTTTTACTTCCACAGGAAAAAAATTCATGGATTTTGGTAATTTGAGTTTAATGTGTTACAAATACTTGTCATCATTTAAGAAAATTGATTACAAATTACTATTGATTAGGATTAAAAAAAACTGCTGCTAGTCTCAAATGTTTCACATTGATACAGATTTTTCTATATTAATGCAAATATAATTTTTTATTATAATATATGCCTGTATATATTTCTATTCTTATTTAAAATATTATATTTACGCAATGTTCTAAACTGCTGGGAAGAAACCACAGGAAAGGACTTTGATGAAAATTTGCCTGTCATCTGAAAAGTAAGAGAAGGCAAAGACTGAAATAATAAAAGTAATGGGGGAAAAAAACTATATCTATGTCTGGCTATACCAAAATAGGGAAAGGCCTGACCTAAAGATACATGAAAATTATAAAAGGCCAGAGGAAACATAAACTATACTGAACTTTAAGGAAAATTATAAAATATATTGGGGATTTAATCATGTTGGGTTAATTCTGGTTGGTTTTCTTCATTTAGAAAAAAACCTGATGATTCTTCACTGCAGAATATTATATTAAAAATGGAATCATGAGCTGGGCGGCCGTAGCACAGGCCTTTAATCCCAGCACTCAGGAGGCAGAGGCAGGTAGATCTCTGTGAGTTCGAGGCCAGCCTGTTCTACAGAGCGAGATCCAGGACAGGCACCAGAACTACACAGAGAAACCCTGTCTCGAAAAACAAAAAATAGAAAGAAAAAATGGAATCATGCTCTGTAAAGGAGAGAGGAGGCCTGAGGTCCAAAATACAGGTTAATAGTTAATCATCATATTACACCCCTCTGGATTGCAGGATTCTAGATGTTTGGCCTCCTATGAAATGACAAGGCAAAAAAAAGCTCTTAGCTATTCAGAGTTTCATAGAGAAATCCAAACCTGTTCCTCAAAACTGTCAACATCACATCTGAGATCTACAATGAAAACTGCAGTCTAACTGCTCATATAATGTCTATATATAGGAAAAATGCTTATAAAATATACTTACAGGAGAAAAACAGAACCTGAGAGGTCCATTTGACTAATATATCTACAGGATAACAGATTGGCCTGGTTGTTGTTACCAAACTTAGAGATGTTTTCAAGATTAGCCTAGATTCATTTAGCTCAGATGTATTTAATAGATAATGGTTCTCAAACCCGTCAAAGATCTGATGAATATGGCATTTAAATTATTTAATAAAAAAAGCTTACTATACCAAACAGAGACTCCCAGTTCCTAGCAATGACTCCCAAGGTCTCCAAAGAAGATGTCGTCAACAACAAGACGATGCCACCGACCACTGGGCAAGATGCCCCGACTCAACACCTGCTGCCAGGGATCCGGCCCAGACTGGATGAATGAGACACTGACAAGATAAGGTCAGTCTTCCCCAAGTTCCTCCTCCACGGGGAGAACTTTCACCTTATGGGTCAGCAGCCAAGACTGATGCTGTCCTGACACCTGTCCGGCCAACGCTGTGAAGACTACAGGAGCCTGGGGTGACGGCGGTCTGGGTAATGGATAGTCTCTGTCATTTTTTAATAGATTTGGAAGCTGCTTAGTCTGCACTCAAAATTTATCCTTCTCAGGCTGGAGAGTTGGCTTAAAGGCTAAGAGCACTGGCTGCTCTTCCAAGGTCCTGAGTTCAATTCCCAGCAACCACATGCTGGCTTACAACCATCTGTAATGAGATCTGGTGCTCTCTTCTGGCCAAAAGAACACTGTATACATAATAAGTAAATCTTTAAAAAAAAGAATTTATCCTTCTCATATCTCTGCGGGCACTGATGACTGGACTAGCTATGGCTCTGTCAGCTTAGCAACATCAGGCAACCAGTCTTCCACAAGGTTGCAACCACCTTATTAGTTCATTGATCAATGCATTAAATAACTAAAGCTATTAGGTCTCCTAAAAAAAAAAAAGAGAGAGAGACAAACAGGTTTGTCTTATTCACAAGCTTCGTATTAAGGGATAAACAGGTTTCCAACATAATTTGAAATGGCTGTTCTTTTTTTTAAGATTTATTTATTCATTATGGATACAGTGTTCTGTCTGTATATACACCTGCAGGTCAGAAGAGGGCACCAGATCTCATTACAGATGGTTGTGAGCCACCATGTGGTTGCTGGGAATTGAACTCATGACCTCTGGAAGAGCAGCCAGTGCTCTTAACCTCTGAGCCATCTCTCCAGCCCGAAATGGCTGTTCTTAAATAATAGCTGCTTATATTTCTAAGAAATAATAAATTCTGGGGCTGGAGAGATGGCTCAGTGGTTAAGAGCACTGGCTGCTCTTCCAGAGGTCATGAGTTCAATTCCCAGCACCCACATGGCAGCTAACAACTGTCTGTAACTCTAATTCCCTGGGATCTGACATCTTCACACCAATGCACATTAAATAAAGTTAAATAAATTAAAAAAAAAGAAATAATAAATTCTAAGGATCTAAAAAATATAAAGTTGTGAGGAAGATATATAAAAGATATTACAAAGCTTCTTTTCTTCACCATACTGTTGTTGCATTGGAACTTCAGAAGTTCAGAATTTAACATTAATAGAATTCTGATAGGCTAATAGAGCAATGACTGCTTACTGTTTGGATTATGAGCTCAAGATTTTAGATTTCTTTTGGTTGTCTTCTAAATACAGACTTACAGATTCTTTTCATTGGGCCAAAGACATTTCAGTCCAATTTATACCTGGCTCTCTAGACAGAAGAAAACAAAATATTTTTTTTAACCCAAATCTATAGCTTTTGCTAGGACTCAAGGGTATGAGTCTACTCCTGCTGGTTGCTGTCTTTTGGTTTTGTTTTTGTTTTGTTTTTTGTTTTGTTTTTTGTTTTTTGTTTTGAGACAAGATTTCTCTGTGTAGTTTTAGTGCCTATCCTGGATCTCGATCTGTAGGCCAGGCTGGCCTCGAACTCACAGAGATCCATCTGGCTCTGCCTTCGGAGTGCTGGGATTAAAGGCGTGCGCCACTACTACCCGGCTTACTACTGCTGTTTTACTGATATCTATTACCTGCTTTTTCTACAATATGGATTTCAATACAGATTGAGAATGCTAATATATCTGGGACTCTTTTTTTTCTTTTCTTTTCTTTTCTTTCTTTCTTTTTTTTAAAAAAAAGGATTTATTAATTTATTATGTAGACAGCATGTATGACTACAGGCCAGAAGAGGGACCAGATCCCATTACAGATGGTTATGAGCCACCATGTGGTTGCTGGGAATTGAACTCAGGACCTCTGGAAGAGCAGTCAGTGCTCTTAACCTCTGAGCCATCTCTCCAGCCCATATCTGGAACTTTTATGTCTTTTTTTTTTTTTTTTTTTTTTGGTTTTCCAAGACAGGGTTTCTCTGTGTAGCTTTGCGCCTTTCCTGAAACTCACTTGGTAGCCCAGGCTGGCCTCGAACTCACAGAGATCAGCCTGGCTCTGCCTCCCGAGTGCTGGGATTAAAGGCATGTGCCACCACCACCCAGCTACTTTTATGTCTTTTCATGAAATGGAAATTCACACAAACTTCAAAAAACTGGGAAAGTCATAAAACTTGGATCTACTTCTCACAGGTCAAAAGGATTCCAGATAAATTCAGCCTAAGTTTCCCCTCCTGTCTATTTCTGAGGATGGTATTTTTCTCTCCCCTGGACTTGGGACTCCTCCCTTTCCTCAATTACTGAGACTATGGGTCTGAAAGCTCCAAATAAGTTCATGAATTTTAACTCCTGTTCCTAGTTTATATCTGTCTCAACAAGTTTCCACTTGGCTGACAGACACATCCAAGCATCATTTGCTGGTGACAACCTACTCCAAATGACTGTGAGTCCTGAACTTGCTGGAAGCTGATAAGGACCAATCCAGCCGATAGAAATGCTGTCTCTTCAGCTCATCAATGAGCTGGATGCTTCTAAATTCCCTCCTTGTCTTTGACTAACATTCTGGCTCTCCAGGGTCCTGACAACAACTTCCCAATATCAACAGGAAGCAATTACAGAAGAGAAAATGTCACCCTTGTTCCCCCAACCCATAACACGAATCATAAAAAGTCTTATAATAATAATAAAAAAAAACAACCCAGAGCCAGATATTGGGGTGAAAGCTGAATGATCAGAGAAACAAGACACAGCCAACCTCACCTTGCCAACTCCTCAGCCAATCCTCTTTCTACAAATCCTCAGACTGAAAGCCTGAGTCCTTACCCTTGAGGGTCTCAGTTGAACTGCTTAAAAGCTTCTAGCTCTTGGTCCTCACACCTTATATACCCTTCTGCTTCCTGCCATCACTTCCTGGGATTAAAGGTGTGTGTCCTTCCCAAGCAAAGACATGAGATCTCAAGTGCTGAGATTAAAGTCATGTGCCACCATGCCTGGCTCTGTTCCTAGTGTGGCCTTGAACTCACAGAGATCCAGATGGATCTCTGCCTCCCGAGTGATAGGATTAATGGTATGTGTGCCACCACTGTCTGGTGTCTATGTCTAATCTAGTGGCTGGCTCTGTCCTCTGATCCTCAGATAAGTTTTATTTATTAGAGCACAAAAAATATCATCACACCCTCCCACCTCCTGAATGTTAGCTCAAAGGTAAATTTCTTGTCATAGGGAACCTGAGATAAAATAATAACTGGTCCCCATTCTCATTTCCAAGTTCCTTCAGGAGAATGAACTCTGTCAGCCATCACAGGGCTTTTGACTCTTTTGCTTCTGCTAATTGATGTTGGCTGTTATGTCACTGATGCCTTAACCGAATGATGATTCCTGTCTGGGTACCACTAAACTGAGGATGCTAGAATCCCAACATCAGCCCCTGAACCAAACCCATGACACACTTGCAGATGGCAACAATTATATAAAGGGAGGCTCACTTTGCAGCTGAAAATGGGAAATGGGCTCTGTGCGGAACAACCTCTACATGGCTATTCCCACCTCTGTAATCTCACTCAGAATCCAGTGGGAGCCGGCTTCCTGACCCCACTGGAAGACACCTGGTGGACATACACTTCTGGCTTGTCCCCCCAAGTTAGTGTTCAAGTTTTAGATCAAAACAAAAATACTCTCACTTCCTGGTCCAATTAGTCTCCAAAATAATCTACTACCCTGATGATAAAGTCTTTTACCAAAAAGAAACATCTCCGAGATGGGAGATGATATACTACTCAAGGGGGGAATGAAAGGACCAAGCAGATGCCATAACAGGCTGCTCAGTCTTCTCTCAGAGATCAGGCCTCAATTTTAGTTTCCTGAGACTTGAGCAAGCAGTTTCTGGGAGGGCCATGAACAAAAGACAATTAATCCCTGATGCCCCCACCAGCAGAACTGGGAGATCAGATACATGCACGAAGCCTGGGCCACTGAGCCAGCCCCCACAGTCAGTACGTGAGGCCAGCCAGATAACTGTAACATCCAACTAACCCTAGCCAATTAAAAGTTACTAACATGCTGGGCGGTGGTGGCACATGCCTTTAATCCCAGCACTCGGGAGGCAGAGGCAGGTGGATCTCTGTGAGTTCGAGGCCAGCCTGGTCTACAGAGTGAGATCCAGGAAAGGCGCAAAGCTACACAGAAAAACCCTGTCTCGAAAAACCAAAAAAAAAAAAAAAGAAATTGGAAAAAAAAAAGTTACTAACATGATCGCCACTTGAATAAACCAATCCAGAGTCTGTTCTATGTAGTCTGAAGATCCCAAGACCCCCACTTGCTTTACCTCCTATAAAAACCCTTCCTCATTGCTACTAGGGGGTCTCTCCTGCTCTACTACTGTGTCAGAGGGATGGAGGAGCTCGGGTTTACCTGCAACAGTAAAAAGACTTTGCTTTTGCATCAGATTTGGTCTCTTGGTGGTCTTTGGGGGACTCTGGGTACAACAGTCCTGGCTGTCCTGGAACTCACTCTGTAGACCAGGCTGGCTTCAAAATTAAAGACCCACTGCCTCTGCCTCCGGAGCGCTGGGATTAAATGAGTTGGACACTCATCCCCACTCCTTACCCCCACCACTGGCCCCAGTGCTTGTGTTTTTCAGAGAGTTTTTATAGCCCCAGCTGTTCTGGAAGTTACTAGCTCAGGCTGTCCTCAAATCCCAGAGATCCTCCTGAGTGGATCTGAGTGGATCAGACTCCAGAGTGCTGGGATTACAGGCTGGCACCACTGCACCCGACTTTGGTGTACATGTTGACCATCACCCCACAAGCAGAAGTCAGCTGTGACAGGCCCCCAGACCTTAGCACAGTGGAGACCATGATGGAAGTACTGTTCAGGCCTTAGAACCCAGCACATAGGCAGCAACACCTGCCAACATGAGAACAAAGCTCTGAAATCCATCATCATCCACAGTTCTGGGGAAGTCTCTAAATATACTAACCGTGCTTTTTGGCTTCTGGAGTTCTGCTTCGGGCTAACTATTTTTGTTAACTGAAGTATGTCAACCCAGGATATGGTTTCTGTGCTTAAAAACTCACCCTGAGAAAAAGCTCAGTGCTACACTGGATCCCAAACACATAGTGTAGTCACTGGTGGGCTGCTCTCTAGGGACTGTAGAGATGGCTCTGTGATTAAGAGCACTGACTGCGCTTCCAGAGGATCCAGGGTTGATTCCCAGCAGCTACACAGCAGCTCAATATTGTCTATCATTTCAGTTGCAGGGGATCTGACACCCTCATACAGACATATAGACATACATGCAGGCCAAACACCCGTGCACACACCAATGCCTCGCAACAAAGCCAGAAATGTGGGCCAGGCGGTGGTGATGCACACCTTTAATTCCCGCACTCAGGAGGCAGAGGCAGGTGGATCTCTGTGAGTTCCAGGCCAGCCTGCTCTACAGAGTGAGTTCCGGGAAAGCCAGAGCTATTACAGAAAAACCCTGTTTTTTAAAAAAAAGGAAGGCGGCAGAAATTTGGGCGATGCTGAGTACGTCTTAGGTCTGGTGTTGCTCTAGTTAACACATTCCTAGATTAAAATCTGACTTTCTAACAAGGCGTACCTCCCACACCAGCCACTCAGTCTTAAATTGTTTGTCTCCCGTGACTTCTGGGACCTCATCCATATCTATTCCCTCATCAGTTCGGTCTGTAACAAACCTCCCTGAGAAATGTTGACTGTGGCTTGTTTTTTTTTGGTTTGTTTGTTTGAGATAGTGTCTCCTGTCACCGGTGTGGTCCTCTAATTTGAGCACAAGCTGTCCTCAAAGTGGCCTTCTTGCCTCGACCTCCCCAGTGCTGGGATCCCAGATATCTATCATTATCATTTGATAAACATTTGCTGGGGCCGGTAAGACAGCTCACTGGGCAAATGGCACTCGGCAACCAAGCCTGACACACACACTAAATAAACGTATTTTTCTTTTAAAGATTTGCTGAAGGATGTAATAATATCAACCACAGAAGAAATAAGGGAGAGGGCCTGGAGAGATGGCTCAGTGGTTAAGAGCACTGGCTGCTCTTCCAGAGGACCTGGGTTCAATTCCCAGCACCCACATGGCAGCTCACAACTGTCTGTAACTCCAGTTCCAGGGGACCCAACACTCTCACACAAACATACCTGCAAGCAAAAAAAAAAAAAAAAAAAAAACAAAAAAAAAAAACAACAAAACCCCCCCACAAAAACAAACAACAATAACAAAAAACAATGCACATAAAAATACAATTTTAAAATAAAAAAAACAAAAATGAAATAAGAGAGAAAATATAGGTTTAAAGAAAACTGTTATTCATAGACAGGCAGGTGTTCTTCTGGCCTCTACATGCACACCGTGATCCCGGCATGTCCACACACATACATAAATAAAAGTATTTGCACACATGCACATACACACAAACATGGAATAAATACAAAACAAACAAAAAATAAGGTGGGGGGTCATTTCCCCCCCGTTTTCTTTTTCCTTTCCTTTGCTAACCAATGTGGAGACGGGCTTCATGAGACTCCGTCTCAAAACAGTAAACCAAGCAATAAATAAAGCGTATGGTCCAGTGACAATACAACTATCACCTCTAACTAGTTCTAAAGCGTTCCTCTCACTCCCAAAGGAAACCTCGAACCCACTGCGCAATTACTATATTTCTCCCCTCGTCCGCCTCCCTTGCCGCCTCTCACCTGCTTCCCAGCTCCATGCATTCGCCTATGGGCAATCTCTGTGCCTCATTTCCCACAGGGCACCAGGCTCTCTCAGAAGGGCTCTGGGATCAGAGGCTCTCTCTGCCTCCCTCCTCTCCTCCCCGTCCCCCCCCCCCCGGGTCCGAGTCAGCTACACCACAGCCCCCATCTTCCCCGCTCTTTTTCTCCTCTCCTCTTCTCGCCCATCCTGTATGAATCTCTTGTGTTGTCTGCGAGAACCAAGCCACACAGCCAGCCATCTGCTTTTCAGGGCTACAGTTAACTGCAAAGCCAGGGGTTTGGAAAAAAATGTAAGAATGGGCCACCGGGGTGTGGTGGCGCACGCCTTTAATCCCAGCACTCGGGAGGCAGAGGCACGAGGATCTCTGTGGGTTCCAGGCCAGCCTGGGCTACAGAGTGAGTTCCAGGACAGCCAGGATTGTTTCACAGAGAAACCCTGTCTCTAAAAACAAAACAAAACAAACAAAAAAGGACCACCAGAAGAAGAAGACACAAGATAGGTGCAGAGGGATCCGGAACGGAAGGAAGTGCAATGGATCGGGGACTTAGAGGCAGAAGAATGTCTTGAGAGGCCATGGAGGAGGATCCCTGCACCCCAAGGCAGGAGCAGGGCTTATACGCTAAGCTAGACAGAGGGTTACAGCCAAAGAGGATATCCCTGGGCTTTCTCTAAAGCTATTAACCTGTCATTAGTGAAGAAGCAGTCTGGAAGCTGGGTGTGGTAGTTAATACCTGTAATTCCTGAATCTGGGGGCGCCGAGGCAGGAGGAGCAAGAGGTCAAGAGTAGCTTGGGCTACATAAAACTTTGTCTTAAAAAAAAAAAATAGAGTAGTACCTGGCACTTCCGAAAGTGGAGAGGGAGGGAGTGAGGAAGAGAGGGAGGGAGAGACCGACTGACATGAAACCGCTCAGCTGACTTTTTCTTTTCTCTCTCTCTCTCTCTCTCTCTCTCTCTCTCTCTCTCTCTCTCTTTCTTTTCTTTCTTTCTTTTCTTTCTTTCTTTCTTTCTTTTTTTTAGACAGGGTTTCTCTGTGTATCCCTGGCTGTCCTGGATTTTTTATTTTTTATTTTTTTATTATTTTTTATTTTTAAATTTAGTCCACTGCCAAGACCAACACCCCGAATTCAATCCCCATGATGCTTGTAGTAGAAAAAGAAAAGCTCCAACTTCAAGCTGTCCTCCGACCACGAGGGCACCTTGGCATGTGCCCTGCTCCAGCCCAAAGACACACACAATCAATAAATACAAATGTCATTATTTATTATTTTTATTTTGAGATGGAGTCTCACTAGGTAGCCCTGGCTGGCCTGGAACTCACTATGCAGACCCAGGTTAGCCTCGAACTCACAAAGATCTACCTGCCTTTCCTACCCAAGTACTGGGATTCAAGGGGTGCAACATCACAGCCTGCCAAATTTTTAAAAAATTTGTATTATTTTTCCCTTTATTTTTATCTTATGTGTATGAGTGTGTTCCTTGCATGTACATATGGACACCTTGTGTGTACATAAGGTACCCAAGAAGGCTAGAAAAGAATGTTTGATCCTCTAGGATTGGAATGACAGACAGTTGTGAGCCACTATATGGGTTCTGGAAATTAAATAGGGGTTCTCTGTAAGAGTAGCCAATGCTCTTAACCACTGAGCCATCTCTCTAGTTCCTCCCAATTTTATTTTATTTTTTGTAATTTTTAAATTCTAGGCTAGGCAGTGGTGGCGCACGCCTTCAATCCCAGCACTCAGGAGGCAGAGGCAGGTGGATCCCTGAGATTGAGGCCAGCCTGGTCTACAAACTGAGTTCCCGGACAGCCAGGGCTACACAGAGAAACCCTTGAAAAACAACAACAACAACAACAACCAAAGAAAAAATATTTAGTTAACTTTTTTTCTTTGAGTCAAGGTACATGCAGCCCAGGCTGCCTTCCAATACTCTACAGCTGAGAGCTGAGAATAACATCAGTGGTCCTGCCTTCTCTCAAGGGCTAGGATCACAGCTCCGGCCACCTTACTCTGTTTGTGAGTGTTGGGGCTGGAGCCCACAGGGCTTTGTACATGCTAGTCAAGCACGCTACCAACTGAGCTACACCCCCAGCCCTATCCAAGCCTTTGGTTTATTTACTCATTTATTTATTGTTTGTTTACTTATTTGTGTGTGTGTGTGTGTGTGTGTGTGTGTGTGTGTGTGTGTTTGTTGTTGCTGTTTCGAGAGTTACAGAGTATCTCTGTAGCCTAGGGAGGACTTGGACTTGCTATGTAGCTGAGGATAGGACTTTGAATTTTGCTTGCGATTATGTTATGTGTTCGTGTGTGTGTGTGTGTGTGTGTGTGTGTGTGTGTGTGTGTGTGTGTATGGATGCCTATATGGATGCCAGAGAACATCCTTCTCAGTGGTACTCCTCAAAAGATATATATCCTATTTTTAAAATTTTTTTGTTCATTTTGTTTTTTCAAGACAGTGTTTCCCTGTGTAACAGCCCTGGCTGTTCTGGAACTCACTCTGTAGACCAGGCCGGCCTCAGACTCACAGAGATCCCCCTGCCTTTGCCTCCCCAGTGCTGGCATTAAATGAGTGCGCCACTACTGCCAGGCTGATTTTTTATATTTTATTTTTTTGGTGTGTGTGCCCAAGTGTTTAGAATACATACAGAGGAGTATGTCAGCTGTTGTGTAGGTGCAGGAGACCCAGGTCCTCTGCAAGAGCAGCAAGTGCTCTTAACTTCTGGGCCATCTCTCCAGCCTTATTTATCTTTTAACATGGGCACAGGAGATCAAACTCAGGCCTTCATGCTGGGGAAACAGTTACTTTACCAACTGAGCCTCATACTCCCAAGGGTCAGAAGCAGAAAGGGAGGGGAGAAGATGCTGTAATGAGCCAGAAAATGGCCTGGAGGGAGGGGGGAGGGAGGGAGAGAGAGGGGGAGGGAGGGGGAGGGAGAGGAGGAGGGAGGGAGGGAGGGAGAGGAGGAGGAGGAGGGAGGGAGGGGGAGGAGGAGGAGGAGGGAGGGAGGGGGAGGAGGAGGAGGGAAGGAGAGGAGGAGGGAGGGAGGGGAGGAGGGAGAGAGAGGAGGAGGGAGGGAGGGAGGGAGGGAGGGAGGGAGGGAGGGAGGGAGAGGTCACTAGACTCACAGAGATAACCATCAATGAATAATAGTGAGGAGCATTTGTAACCTGAGCATTCTGAAGAGAAGAAATTCATCGTCATCTTTAGCAACATAGGGAACTGAGACCAGACAGGGCTGTGTGAGTCTGCATCTCAACAAGGTTCAGTGGGTAAAGGTGCTTGCTGCTGAGCCCAACAACCCGGTTCAGTCTCTGGAACCCACATGGCAGAAGAAGAAAACTG
>CABHPP010101106.1:32540-46590 GCA_902168425.1 Peromyscus attwateri | reverse complement strand
CACACACACACACACACACACACACACACACACACACACACACCCTGAGCCTGAGGGAGTGTGAATCGTACTCACACAGAATTTAGAGCACAAAGCTTCTGTGGATGTGGTTGGCTGAGATGAGTTGTCCTATATTAGTCCTATATTATGGGGTCGGGGGTGGGTGGGGTGGGAGGGTGGGGAGGGTGGGAAGGTGAGGAGGGTGGGAAGGTGAGGAGGGTGGGAAGGTGGGGAGGGTGGGGAGGGTGGGGAGGGTGGGGAGGTGGGGAGGTGGGTAGCTGAGTCCAGTGACTATTGTGGAATATTAGTTGAAGATGTGTTACATTTGTTTATGCTGTGGAATATTTGTTTAATGATGCAAAGACATGTTGCATTCTTTTGTATTGCATTTGTTTAACTCTGAGAAGCTTTGTTACTTTGTCTGCCCCAAAAACCTGATTGGTCTAATAAAGAGCTTAACAGCCAATAACTAGGCAGGAGAGGGATAGGTGGGGATTGCCAGGCAGAGAGAATAAATAGAAGGAGAAAAAAAGAGAAGAGGAACAGGCTGGAGAGATGGCTCAGAGGTTAAGAGCACTGGCTGTTCTTCCAGAGGTCCTGAGTTCAATTCCCAGCAACCACATGGTTGCTCACAACCATCAATAATGAGATCTGGTGCCCTCTTCTGACCTGCAGGCACACATGCAGGCAGAACATTGTATACATAATAAATAAATAAATCTTTAAAAAAGAGAGAGAGAGAGAGAAGAGGAAGGAGTGAGAAAAGGAGGAGAGGAGGATGGGGGCGGGGTATGGGCAGCCATGTAGCAACACAGCCAGACACCGAGTAAGAAGGGAAGAATAGATATACAGAAATACAAAAAGGTGAAAGCCCAGAGGCAAAAGGTAGATGGGATAACTTAAGAAAAGCTGTATAGAAACAAGCCAAGCTAAGGCTGGGCATTTATGTATTTATATGGGAGCCAGGTGGCAGGCCCCCAAAAGAACAAAGAGTAAAAAATAACCAACTACAAGTGACTCATAAGAGAATGAGACCCATGGAGATACAGGGGGAGAAAGCCCTATGAAGAAGGCAGGGCTGGGTTTACAGAGAGAGAGCTAAGCCAGAAGCCAAGCTAAGCGGAATGTACAGACTATTGGAGCTTCCTCCACCAGAGCCCTCTACGGGAGCAACAACCCTGTAGATGCACTGACTTTATACTTTTCGTTGGGGTCCCAGGAACTCTGATAGGTGCCCAGCACATGGTCTGTACTCAAAGGCGTTGTGGATTGAATGAGTGAGTGAATGTGCTGTTACCATGTTATTGTAGTGTAAGTCTCAGTGGGAGCAGTTTATTCGTTGGACAGTTTCCAGGACAGGCTCTGGAAGGCAGAGTGACAGGAATTTGGAAAGGGGACCACCGTGCTGGATTGGTCCAGGTTAGCATCCAATCAAGCCACCTGCAGGGTGCGGTGAGGGACAGGAGACGTCACTCAGGCACCCACAGTCCTAGTGCATCTGTTACGGCGCTACTCATCATCCTCAGCCTATCAGTGAGCGCTGGCTTCAGGATTTAACAGACTTGTCATAGAGGAGGAAGATGGGCTGTCTCACTGATCACATATTGACGTGATATTCTACTTGGTATACTGAGTTAAATGAAATGGACAATTAAGATTACTGTTAACCCACTTTATTTTTGCTCGTTTTAATGGCTTCTAAAGTCCTCTTGCTCAATCCCCTTTCTTTTGGACAGTATTCCAATTTCAATGAGTTTCATGGCAACGGTATCTTAGAGACAAATCCACCTATTCGCCTCACCAGCATTGAGCATCTACTGTGGATCTAGGCCATGGAGTCACACCAGCCGTATGGCCATACTTCAAGGTCAAGGGAATGCAGAACCACATCCAGGTCTTGGGAGTTCCCGCTTGCTTGCCTGAAGTGTGCCAGTGGCTTCCTGAGTGTGGTGCTGGCTTTCTTTTCTTGAAGATATGCGGTCTGCCATGACGGACGAAGACCCGGAATCTGCAGTGGACCCTGCTCCGGGCTGGATCCTGGCTGGTAATCTTTGACCACTATGCTTCTCCAAGTCAAAGATGTCCCCAAGAGGGATGGGAACACTAAGCCTTGTGCAAGGCACCTACACAGTGCTGGTTCCCAGGAGTGTCTCAGGTCATGACCCCATCTCATTTCACCTCCTCAAACATCGATGGGGAAGGATTTATGAAGAAAGCCTGTGTGGTTTTGTATTGACTGTGTTTTTCTTTTTTAAGCCTATCACTGTTGGGCCCTTCCTGTTAATTTGTTTAAAAGATCTTTAAACTTTGCTATGTATGGGTGTTTTGCCTGAATGTACATATGTGTAACACATGTGTATCCGGGAGCCAGCAGAAGTCAGAAGGAGGCATCAGAGCTCCTAGAACTTAAGTTACAGTTAAAAGCTGCCATGTGGGTGCTGGGAACAGAACCTGAGTCCTCTGCAAGAGCCACAAATGCTCTTAACTGCTGAGTCACCTCTCTAGCCCCCAGTTTAGGGTTGTTTGTTTAAATTATTATTACATGGGTGCGCGCGTGCACACAAGCGTGCGTTGGTCTCTGTGTGTCTGTGTGTGTGCCAATACATGCCACAGTGTACATGTGCAGTTCAGAGGACATCTTGCAGAAATTGCTTCTCTCCTTCTACCATGTACGTCCTGGGGATCACACTCGGGTTGTCAATCTTGGCAGCAAGCATCCTTACTGGTTAAGCCATCCATCACCCTGGTTCCTTCTTAAAGAATTTAATCCCGAGCCGGGCGTTGGTGGTGCACGCCTTTAATCCCAGCACTCGGGAGGCAGAGGTAGGTGGATCTCTGCAAGTTCGAGGCCAGCCTGGGCTACCAAGTGAGCTCCAGGAAAGGCGCAAAGCTACACAGAGAAACCCTGTCTCGAAAAAAAAAAAAACCAAAAACAAAAACAAACAAAAAAAAAACAAAACAAAACAAAAAAAAAAAAAAGAATTTAATCCCAGCACCCCAGAGGCAGAGACAGAAAGATCTCTGAGTTCGAGGCCAGCCTGGTCTACAGAGCGAGTTCCAGGACAGCCAGGGCTACACAGAGAAACCCTGTCTCAAAAAAAAAAAAAAGAAAAGAAAAGAAATGTGAATGGAGTGCTGAGTCAGGCTGCCATTCTGTTCTTCCCCTCCCCATACTGTGAAGTCTTTCTCCAAATTTGTTTATGTAAGATAATCTATCCTTGCACTGACCGAGATCATCTTGGGCCCTGATGAGTCCACAAGAATTCTAGCCCCAAACTCCACGGGAAGGCTGTCTGTGTCACTCACCACACTGGTAGCAATTCAAGGATGGAGTCAGATCTCCAGCTTAGCCTTCCCGAAGGCATTTTCTTCCACTCCGATTTTCCACATCGAAACTCCTGCTTCCGAAACTCCTGCTTCCGAGTTCTGCTGGAAACTTTCTGCCTCAACTATACTTGAAAGGTTTGATCAAGGTCCAATTTGACGACTCTGATGGGGGGGGGGGGGGGGAGCACGACAGAGAAAAGAGAAGGTGGCGCACACTGGACCGCACGGATTCTTCAGCATCTGTGGTCCTCGGCATCTGTGGTATTCGGCAGAGTGCTTCTGCTGGTCATCCATGAAGGGATGCTGGCATGTTGGTGGTGTGCCGCTTGCTGAGCTTGGAATCAGCTATGTACTTTCACTGTTATTGGGGTTCACAACTGGACACCCTGAACTATATAGTATTTGTGCATGCTTGGGACTCTTGAGTTGAAGGACGTTGGGAGAGCCTGACTCCTCCTGCCCATCTTTCTCCTGTTCCTTGCCCCGCCCCCCAGGGCCCCATCATTTCCCATGAGGAACTGGAGTCCCTCATGCAAAGTCAGCCACAAACGTAGAACCACTCCTCGCTCTTTCTACCTGAGGAGGAGGATGGGCAGAGTGGGAGCCAGTCGTAAAGAATTCTCCGACCGGCATTATCTCAGAGTACTTCTGATCGACTCGTCCCAAGAGTCCTGGTCCACACTCAGTAGGGGCCACTATGCAAAGAGGACGAGAACCAATCAGAACAAGAGGACTTGCTGACTTTCCCAGGGCCGCATCCCTTAAGGGAAATCCCACTGGTTCCATTCCATAAAATGTGAGGTGATCTATGAGAGTCTGGAGCCCTACATTTGCTTTCTCCCAGAGGCCCAGTGACCTCTGGGTTGCATGGTTTTGTGTCATTTTGACTCAAGTGAAAGTCCTCTAAGGAAGGAGCCTCAATTGAGAAAATGCCTCCGTGGGATTGTAGGCAAGCCTGGAAGACATTTTCTTAATTAGTTATTGATGGGAGATGACCTAGCCCACTGTGGGTGGTGCCATCCATAGGCTGGTGGTCCTGGGTTCTATAAGAAAGCAGGCTGAGCAAGCCATGGGAAGCAAGCCAGTAAGCAGCACCCCTCCATGGCCTCTTCATCAGTTCTGGCCTCCAGGTTCTTGCCCTGTTTGAGTTCTTGTCCTGACTTCCTTCAATGATGAACAGCGATATGGAAGTGTAAGTCAAATAAACCCTTCCCTCCCCAACTTGCTTTTTGGTCAAGGTGTTTCATTGCAGCAATAGAAACCCTGACTAAGACACTCCCCCAGGTATGTGACAAAATGAAGCATCCATGCTCTGCCACTGAAGTTTTTTCCCACTGTCTGTCCCCACATGCCTTCGCCATGCTGGCCTCTCTAGCATCTTGCCCCATTTGTGTCTTGTCCATGACCATGGGTGACCCTCTTCCCAAGACTCCCCTCCCCAGGGTGTCAGAGAAGACTGATGATTGAGTTGATCGATTGCTAACAGTGTGATCAATCATATCCACGTAATGAAGCCATCATAAAACCCCAAAAGGATGAGGTTGGGAAGCCTTCAATGGCTCCCTTGGGAGGGAGCTCTACCCACTGCCCTGCCCTGAGCATCTTTTATCTGCATTAATCTGCATCCTGTGGTCTCCCTCGCAATGAACAGAAAAGGGTAAGCAGAGGGTCCCGAGTCCCATGAGCTACATTAGCAAATTAGTAGAAATGAGGAGGGTGTCGGAACTCTGATTCACAGCCAGTCATTCAGAAGCACAAGGGACAGCCTGCTTTTTGTGTCTGGGGAGGGGATCATCTGCACAGGTAGGTGCCAGAGGTGAGGCGTTCTGCACTGAGTTCGGAGTGCAAGCCCAGGGAGTGCTTCCTCATCCCCACGGGCGGGCGCCGTGTGTTTCACCGGAAAGGAAGCTGCAATCAGGCACTATAGATAGCCACGCCAGGGCGGATGTTTCTTGATGTTGTTAAATGTTGTCCTTCCCACCCAAACACGTGACAGAAGAGACAGAGAAAGGTCTCGTCATTCAAAAGGGACACTAAGACAAGTTGTTGTGGGTAATAACCAGTTTAGTATTAGAAATGTTATGAATGCCACAGACAGACAGATACCAGCATGCCAGGCGCTCTAAGGAGAGTTCAGGCCCCGACACAAGGACAGACAGCACTCAGGGAGAAGAAAAGAATCCGGGCTCTTGTGGCAGACAAGGGAGGCTCATACTTTTCTGAGGCTGGGGGAGTGGTTTCACAACAGGAATCTGCAGGCAGGCCCTCTGGTTTCTAGGGAGGAGGCCTGGCAGGGGATGGGGAGCAGGATGTGTGTCCATCAATACCCCCTTTGATGTAAACTCCCCCAGGTGAGAACCCCCTCCTATCTGGAAGTCTGTTAGCTGGAGATTCACACAGTGTCTCAGCAGGGTACAGCCCAGGCTGTCTACTGTTAGCGATGAGCTTTTGGCTCTCGTCATTTCAACCCTCTGTCACTCAGCTCGCTCCCCTGACATTGGCTAGGGTGGAGTGGGGCTGGCGTCAGCCACTTCTGGACCTCCAGCCCCATCCTGTCACCTGGTTCACCTGATTTACAGACCTTTCTTTTTTTGTTTGCTTGTTTGCTTGCTTGGTTTTGTTGTTGTTTGGAGACAAGATCTCATTAACCTCAGACTGGCCTTGAACTTGCTGTATAGTCCAGAATGACCCTGAACTCCTGATCCTCCTGCCTTCGCCTCCCGATCTGAACCATCATGCTGTTTTCAGTTCTTTCCTCCTCACAAGTGGCGTATGCCCAGAACAGCTGCCTGTACCCTATCCAGGCTGGACAGGACACATTTCGTTTCTGTAGCTTTGAGAACCTTCTGGAGGTGGCGCAGCCAGTAAAAGAGGAAGTGTCCTTCAGTTTACCTCTGGGTGAGATCACACTTCCTTGCTTTGTACAGAAACTGCAAGCTGAGGCCACCCCTCCCCTGGGAATGCCAGGCTGGTCCAGCTGTGGCTCCAGGACAGTGAAGAGCAGGCTCTGGCCAGCTTGCCCTGGAAGTACGAGGTGGAGGTATGTGTACCTAGCAGACCGTTTAAAAGGGGGTTCTCTGTTCTCTGAAGCAGCCTGCTGCGTTTGGGAACGGTACCTACCACCCTTGCTCCGCTAAGATCGTCCATGCTGTTTTAACATCCTGCATGCCCTTCCTTGGTGCAGGTGAAGTGAACAGAGCTGTGAAGCCCTGCAGATAGCCTAGGTGAGCCCCCACCCCAAAAGGTTTTGAGAACTTGTTGGTAAACAGTGGAACCCTCAGTTTCAAAGTAAGCCTCAGCAAGACCAAGTGGACCTGGGAACCTGGCCTTTCCCTGCCCCTCTCCTGCTGTGGCAGCTCCTCAGACTACAGAGGAAGACGAGGTCCCAAAGCACACAGTTCTCCTGTGGACCACGTGGGATCCCCTTACTTCCTCCTGTAATAATGGCTGTTGGTCCCGGGTCCCAGTGACAGTGTCAGGGTCCTCAGCTGTCTAGCACTACATCTACCCTAATGCCTCGCCTCTGGTTTGTACTCTGTCCCTGGCACCCTTGACCATAAGCAGACTGGTCACCCGTCTCTCTGCCCTGCCTGGATCCCATCTGTGGGAGCTCAAAAACCATACAGAAAAGATCTGTCCGGGCATGGCAGCACAACATACAAGGCCATCCTCAGAAAACAAAACAGAAGCTTCTTAGGACACAGTAGGTGCTTAATAATGACTTCTTGGAAGCCTGGTGGTGGTGGTGGTGGAGTCGGCACACCTTTAATCCCAGCACTCGGGAAGCAGAGGCAGGTGGATCTCTATGAGTTTGAGGCCAGCCTGGTCTACAGACCAAGATCCAGGCTCCAAAGCTACACAGAGAAACCCTGTCTCGAAAAACCAAAAAAATAAAATAAAATAAAAATAATAATAATAATAATAATGACTTCTTCGAACAAAATGCCATCTCCCTGGGGAGTCTGGACAATCTGACTGGACATTCTGCTCAGGCTTTGTCTGTCACCAGCCAGGACTCTCCCTGGGGTCTCAGATTTCCCACACTGAAAGAGAGGCCCTCCTGGGCTCACTCTAACTCCAGTGCTGCTGGCTACAAGCCAGGTCCCATGGCAGTTGGTGGCCAGGTGATGCAGCTTCCACCACAGTGTGACTGTGGGCAGGGTACTTCCCTCCTGGCCTCTGCACCTCCTCATTGCAGAGGGTGGCTCACATGTTCTGACGCTAAATAGTCTGTGTCTCGTGTCCCGACTCTGGATAAAGCCTGGGTCAAGGGCCTCGAGTGATGGTGAGCTCTCAGCCAAACTGCAGCCAGGCCCATGGGAAGGCCAGAAACAGAGTTGGTGGGAACTTGAGGTCACACAGCTGCACTAGTTTCTCATGGGCCCGAAACCTAAAGACAAGAAGGGTGCCTGCAGCAACAGAGAGCCTCCCCAAGAGTAAGGCTAACTCTTTGTGTCCTACCTGCATGTGCTTCTCTGAACCTGGGGCTCCCTGTCCCAAAGAAGTTTGTCCCCAGGATATTTTGTAGTTACCGGAACCATTTTTGCGTTATTGCCCCAGGTGGTACATTAGCATCTATGGCCAAGGCCAGGGAGGGTGCTGAATATCCCACAGCATCAGGTGGTACATTAGCATCTATGGCCAAGGCCAGGGATGATGCTGAATATCCCACAGCATCAGGTGGTACATTAGCATCTATGGCCAAGGCCAGGGAGGGTGCTGATGTCCCACAGCATCAGGTGGTACATTAGCATCTATGGCCAAGGCCAGGGATGGTGCTGATATCCCACAGCACACAGGACAGCCTCCAGAATGGAGAATGACTGACTCAGTCCTAAATGTCAGTTGTCAACCCTGATCCTGCCTCTGCCACCAGCCCTGCCTCTCTGAAGACCCTGCTATAATTCCACCTGCTCCAGGAAGCACCAAGTTCACCATCCACCGATGGCCCCTCTGATCCCCGTTGGGGTTCTCTGATGCTCTTGGGAGTAGTCACAGCAACAACCCTGTGGCAGGAAGGGAACAGAGTCCATCTTGCAAATCATTCAAGTGTTCTCATTTGTGTTGGAAAAAAAATAAAACACGGCTGTAGCAGGAATCTTAAAAGTTCTTATTAATAAAATAAACCCAGAGCCAAGTATTGGGGTGAATGCTGGAAGATCAGAGAAACAGAACAAACCACAGCCACCTCACCTCGCCAGTACCTCAGCTGATCCTGTTTCCTCAGACTGGAAGCCTCTGAGTCTTATCCAAATGAATCTCACCTGAACTGCTGCTAGAAGCCTGAAAGCTTAACCAGCCAAAATGCTTCTAGTTTCTGGTCCTCATGCCTTATATACCTTTTTGTTTTCTACCACCACTCCCTGGGATTAGAGGCTCACTTTCTGGGATTAAAGGCATGTGTCACCAAGCCTGGCCGTTTCCAATGTGACCTTGAACTCACAGAGATCCAGAGGGATTTCTACCTCTGGAGGGCTAGGATTAAAGGTGTGAGTGCCACCATTGTCTAGCCTTTGTATCTAGTGGCTGTTCTGTCTCTGACCCCAGGTAAGTTTATTAGGGTGCCCAATATTTTGGGGAACACAACACCACCACACACAGCTGCAGAGGCAGAGAGGCACATGACCACGAGAAGTTTAAGGCCAGCGTGACAACCTTTATTTTGCCTAGGCAGGACTACCATTGAAAAGCCCTGACTCAAAAATAATTACACACACACACACACACACACACACACACACACACACACACACACACACGGAGCTAGTAAATTATCATACAGCAATCACCCTTTAACCATATTCTAGATCAACAGGGGACCCTTATCCCAGAAGCTTCCCAATGTGCCCCTGCCCACCCTGAGGTAACCACTGTCTTAACTTCTGCAGGAACCGTCTTACTATAGATTTTTGCCTCATAGTTTTGTTGCCCATTTAGCCTAGACAGTACAGCTTAATGGCGTCCTCTGAAAGTATTTAGGACTTACTAGGGAGGCATCCTCCTCCCAAGGGCTTTTCCCCTACCCTGCCTTTTACTTTTATTTTTGAGACAGGATCTCACTATATCCCCTGACTGTCCTGAAACTCACAGAGACCCTAGTGCCTCTGACTCCAGAGTGATAGGGTTAAAGGTGTACCTTACCATGGCGGCTCACCCCTGCCTTTTCACTCTGCCCTCAGTGTGCCTTGCTTTCTGCACACTGATCTGTATTAGTACTCTGATCTGATGCCTCCTCTGTCTTCTGCATGCCTGTGAACTGGCAGCAGGCCGAGAGGGCTCCATCAGGCTCAGGTCTAAGCCCACGGCAAGTTTACAGGTGGCCTCCTCCTTTTGAACTCTGAGCCACTTCTGATGAGGCCATCTGGAGGTAAGGCCATTGTCAGCTGAGCCTCTGAACTGCACAGCAGGACCTGGCGTCTCTTTCTAACAGCCGCCACCTCCCATCCTGCACACTTAATGTTCTGGTCCTCAGGACAAGGGAGTAGTGACTTCCAGGCTCCCACAGTTCCTCATAGCTCTATTCCATGGTGCCCTCTCATGGTACCACTACTGATGAGATTGACTCTAGCATCCCAGGATGATGGCTAGTGGTGACAGCCCTAGCCTCTGTCTCGTTCTGTACCACTAGGTCAGATGTACAGCAGCATCAAGTCGACTCTTCAGTCTCATCCAGCCTCAGCCCTATGGCTCACACTGTCTTGTGTGACTCCTGGGTGCCTCAAGGTGTCTTCCTCTGGTAGAATCCTGAGGCCCCCTGGCCAGGAACTGTATTTCCCAAGTCCTCTGGGACATGCTGTGTACCATCAATGTCCAGAGGTCTTCAGTCCACATTCTCTCACGGTTTTTTGTTTGTTTGTTTGTTTTGCTTGGGTTTGGTTTTGGTTTTTCAAGATAGGGTTTCCCCTGTGTAGCCCTGGCTGTCCTGGAACTTGCTCTGTAGACCTGGCTGGCCTTGAGTTCACAGATCTGCCTGCCTCTGCCTCCCAAGTGCTGGGATTTAAGGCATGTGCCACCACTGGCTGGACTCTCATGCATTTTTAATGGGGTTTTCTGTCTTCTGGCTGTTTAGGTCTCTGTCCTTTTTCTCCTACTCCCTCAAGGATGCTCTCGTTTATTCTTCCTTTTCTTTCTCTAAAAGTGTGTGATTTCCCCAGCTCGTGATTTGCTACCAGTCATTCTTGGTTTTGACATCCTTATACACAGAGACATTTACAGTATTGGAATCTCGGCCAGTGTGAGCAGGATGGGTTCCCCCTGGGGAACAGCCAGAGCCAGAAGATGCTGGGGTCTCAACCAACATTTCTCCGAGCCTGAAGTCCAGCCCATCACTTCCCTCCTCAGAAGCCTCGCCCGCCATGCTGCTCTACCCTGACTCTTGGCTGGTCTGGATGTGGTCAACAAGCAAGCCAAAACAAGATGCTGGCTAAATCCCTAGGGGGGCACCTAGACCCAGGAGGCATGGGCCCATCTTAGAAGCCAGGGTGAAATCTACATGTGGGTGAGGGCCATGTGGTTTTGTTTTCAAGAGTAAAGGAGGTAACCCCCTCAGCACCTGCCACTCTGCTGTCCCCGCCCCCCAAACCTAGTGAACGAGAAACATCTAAACGGGCTCCCCAGGAGCTGGCCAGCTCCCTTGGCCAGGGTTTATACCCTGCTACTTTGGATACTCTAAATTCAAACCCTAGAAGGCTGCCAGGTGCCATTCGCTAACCGGGTCCAGCACCTGCTGTGTGTCGGTGGCTGTCCGTGGTGTGGCTACGGCTGAGTTGGAGCTAAGAGCGCCTGGCCAGCTGGAGTCAGACACCAGGTGAGACAGGGCCCCGAAAACAGCTGTGCAGCCAGCTGCTGTCTGGGTGTTCATAATAAGTTACTTTCGTCCAAGCACCACGGCATGGGTGCAGTGTCGGCCCCAGTTTGCAGACAAGGGGATGAAGGCAGAGAGGGATGTTGTTGCTGCCACACCAGGCTATAAACCCGAGAGATCCGAACCTGGAATCCACAACCCATCTGTACAGTGTGGGTCTGATGACAGACAGTGAGGAACACATAGAAAGAGGGCAGGATGGGGTTGGGGATTTAGCTCAGTGGTAGAGCACTTGCCTAGCAGGCGCAAGGCCCTGGGTTCGGTCCTCAGCCCTGAAAAAAAAAAAAAAAAAAAAAAAGAGGACTCAGCAGGAGAGGAGAATGTGCTTCTAGGGGGGTAAGGGGTGTGCACAGACACATCTGTGTTACGTACACTGGGCTAGCTTCTCTGTGTGTATAACTGCATGCGTGCACGAATGGACATGTTTGCACATGTGTGCTTGTGTGTGTGTGTAGACTGTATGGGTATGTGTGTGTGCCTGTCTGTCTGCGTTTTTGTGTGCCCACATGTGTGTACATACATATGTGTCTGTACGTACTATGTGCCTATATGCCTGTGTACCTGTGTCAGCACCAATTTGTGTTCCTGTGTACGTGTGTGTGCCTGTGTAAGCACTTCTCTGTGTATGAGTGCACATGTGAGCGTTGGGGAAACTTGGTTGTCCCCCTTCTGGGAGGTTGGCCCCACAGCTGGAAGCAGAGGCTCCCAAGAAATCTTATCTGGGGGCTGTGGCTACCATGCGGCTGCTGCCGCTCAGTACCTCTCAGGCAGTCTTGCCCCAGTCTCCCCAGGTCCTGGATCATGGCCCTCTCAGGCTTTGTCTGAGGTGGGAGGGAGCACGGAGCACCGTCATGGTGGTAATGAACAACGGGAGCATTTGGGGGACACTCCCTGTGACAGGCTAGCTCAGCCCACCCCTGGTCCTGGAAGTCTTCACGGCTGCAGGACAGGGGACAAGGAAGCAACGTGACCAGGCTCACTGTATCCAGACATGGAGGTGGCTCACCTGGGCACACTCCCATGGCAGAGTCACACATGACTTCTTTTTTTTTTTTTTTTCTTTGAAAAAGACTCTGGCGATGCTTGTATGTCACTTCCTACATGAGGAAACCCGTCATTTCACAACCTCATCACTAGAGAACTGGTGTGGCCATCAGGCCCTAAAGGGGCTTTTAGTCCCAAGCAGCCCAGGGCCTCCTGCAGGGGCAGCAGTCACCACTGCGCACATGGCTGAGATGTGGATGTGGCCTCTGCCTGGTTCAGGAAGGAGGAAAGAGCAGGGACCTACAGAGGAGAGATCGTCACAGAGGCTTTGGTACATAGGGGTCTGAGGGATCAGAGTTCCAGCAATTCCTGCCACTTCCTGCCTCAGTTTCCCCACCTACGCTCTGGCTTCGGAGAGGAGTCTGTGCCAGCCACAGGCTGAGAACCCTAGTATTTGTCTGGGGCCTCACTTCCTTCCCTTTTTCCTGCCCTCTGCTCACAGCGTGAACTAAGACTTAAGTAATCCTGTAACTGTCTGCAGGATCACGGGCAACAGCAGCTGGCGCCTGAATCAAGGAAGCTCCTGCGTCCTTGATACCAGCGAGACATGGGGGAAAGTGAAGGAAAGAGCCAACCAAGGCTCTCCAGCCAACGCTGGACTTATTCCCTCCACCCCAGCCCCATCCAAATCCTGATGCTCAGCAGCAGACATCTTGTCTGTCTGACATGGCCACAGGAGTGCTCATCCCTCCCAGTTCCTCAGAGGACTTGTTATTCCCATAGGAGACCGTCCCCAGAGGTCTCTATCCCAGCTCTGCCATTCACGCAGAGGTGCCTGGTCTCCAGCTTTATCATGGTGCATCTCACTGCTGGAGTCCTCCTCCTCCTCTTACTGCCCTTCCGGGGCTCCGCTCCCCGCTCCCTTGTCCCTCCTGACAAACCCCGAGCTGGCCCCAAACAAAGCCATGCCTCCACAGTTCATGTTTAAAGCCAAAGTATCCAGGCTGGGGTGAGGGCTCGGTGGGAAAGAGCAATTACCACCAAGCCTGATAACCTGAGTTCAACTTCCTGAACTTACATGACAGAACAAGAGAACCAGTTCCCTCAAGTTGTCCTCTGCCCCTCCACCCCAGTACTATAGCACACATGGAGAGAGATAAGAAAATATGTTTTAAAAAGTGAAATAAAAATAAATAGAGTAAATAAATCCAAAGCCAAAGGGGCTGAATCAGTGCTGTGGAAGGGTGCCCCAGCAGGAGAATTGGTATCATGCCAACGTGGAACTGCTCCCTGTGTCTGTCTGGGACCAGCACCTTGCAGCAGCTCTGTCCTTGTTAAAGCGTCTTTATAGAGTATCATCATCTCATTGAAAGGACCCCAGGGACAGAAGCCACATTAGCCAATGCTCACCAGCGTCTCCCTCTTGGTAGACATCAAGAAATCCGTGTTAGATAGGTCGGTGGGTGGGGCACGGTATTTTAGGCAGGGTTCCCTAGAGGACTGGAACCAACAGGGGTTGGGAGCTGAGGAGCCCAACCTTTGCTACCGCACCCTGAGAGAATGAGGACCCAGCAGCCATTCAGTCCACAAAGCTGGATGCCGCCGCATGCCCAATCTAGCACTGAAGGTCTAGACTGTTCCTGGAGAGTTGCCGGTCTCCAGTCCATGTTGGAAGGTGAAAGGAAGCGGCTGGAGTCTGATGTTAGCAGAGGACAGCAGCAGAGACGGCAAGGGTGGCAGCGGACTGATCCTTCAACAGCGACAAGGGGACAGGCAGGAGAGAGTGGACAGGAAGGAAGGGATGGACGGGAAGGAAGAGATGGACAGGCAGGAGAGGGTGGACAGGAAGGAAGAGATGGACAGGCAGGAGAGGGT
>CABHPP010101106.1:22054-32530 GCA_902168425.1 Peromyscus attwateri | reverse complement strand
CAGGAGAGGGTGGACAGGAAGGAAGAGATGGACAGGCAGGAGAGGGTGGACAGGCAGTAAAGGGTGGAAAGAAAGGAAGAGATGGACAGGCAGGAGAGGATGGACAGGCGGGAAGGGGCGGACAGGTGGGAGGGTGCGGGCAGGCAGGAGGGTACTGCTGCATTTTCCTTGGATGCTTTCTATCTGGCCCCCCACAGGAGCATGTCCCCACACTGAGCGAGGGCTGTCCCCTTTCAGTTAATCCATTTTGGTGTGCCCACCTGCAGGCACATTTCTTTTTGGGGGGGGAGGGGGAGAGTTTCTCTGTGTAACAGCCCTGTCTGCCTGGCTGTCCTAGAACTTGCTTTGTAGACCAGGCTATCCTCAAACTCCAAGAGATCTGCCTGATGCTATCTCCTAAGTGCCTCCCTGAGATTAAAGGCATGTGCCGCCACCATGCCTGGCTAGAGGTACATTTCTTGGTTGATTCCTGTTCCCATCAAACTGACAATCGAGATTAACCCTTGCAGATGGACAGACAGAAGGATGGATAGGAGGACACTCAGATGACTGTGTGGGTCGTCGGGGATGGTGGCATGTGCACAGACAGTCAGATAGATGGGGATGGTGAATAGGGGAATGAAGGGGCAGGTGAGTGTCTTAGTTACTTTTCAGTTGCCATAATTAAAAATAAGAAGAAGAAGAAAACCACAACCAAGACAACTTTTTTTTTTAAGACTTATTTACTATGTATACAATATTCTGCCTGCATGTGTCCCTGCACGCCAGAAGAGGGCACCAGATCTCATTACAGATGGTTGTGAGCCACCATGAGGTTGCTGGGAATTGAACTCAAGACCTTTGGAAGAGCAGTCAGTACTCTTAACCGCTGAGCCATCTCTCCAGCCCAAAAATTGTGTAGCCCAGGCTGGCCTCGAACTTGTGATCCTTCTGCCTCTGCCTCCTTCAGCAAATCCTACCGGCGTGCACCACCAAAACCAGCTAAGGCAACTTATAAAAAGAAAGCATTTAATTTGGGGCTCGTGGTTCCAAAGGGCTAAAGTCCATGGCCATCACGGCAGGGAGCATGGCAGCAGGCAGACGGGCCTGGCAGGGAGCACGGCAGCAGGCAGACAGGCATGGTGCTACAGCAGTAGCTACGAGCTCACATCGCAATCCACAAGCATTCGGCAGAGCAAGTTGATTGGGAATGGCACTGGCCTTTAAAACCCACCCCCAGTGACACACCTCCTCCAACAAGGCCACACCTCCTAGTCCTTCCCAAACAGTTCCACCAACCCGCGACCAAGTATTCAAATCTATGAGCCTGTGGGGGCCATTCTCATTCAAACCACCACGGTGAGTAAGTGGATGTGAAAGCTGAAGTTGGATGCAGAGCTGGCAAGAGCTCTGCTCGAAGTCCAAACCCTTCCTGCTTGTCTGGAAGCGGGGTCTGTGCCTTCTTCCTTCACCCATACCGCACAGCATGGCTGCCTTTTATTGATGTACATGCCCAAGACCCCCACACTTGTGCCCTGTCCCCATCCTTTCACGAGCCTCAGCAGCTTCCACAGGTATTTCTCCTGGACACTTCTGTGGGGCCTGTTCCATGGCTATGCAGCGCAGACATCTTCAATACAGGAGAACTCCACACAGGCAGAGCCCCTGCTGCCGTCAGCACAAAACGACCAATGGCTTCGTCTTTAAACTCGTGTTTTCGAAGTCTTGATGGGACAGCGGTATGATCTGTTAGCTTATGTCTGGTCCCTGCGGTGTTCACTATACCTTGTGAGCATAGAACTCCAGCAGACCCCTGGGATCTTAAAAGATGTCATGAAAGACACCAATATGGGAGAGTGAGATTTACATAGCTCCTCCATTGCTCTTCTGAGATGGGAAGACATTTGCTTAGGAGAGGAAAGCAGAAGAGAGAGAAGAAGGGGCAGAGTTTTTCCTTAAAAAGAGGCTTTTACGTCAGGACGCAGGACGTCACCAAGGGGCAGGATTTCAAGGGGGCGGATCAGAATATTAATAATGGTAACATACACTTTTAATCACAGCACTCAGGAGACAGAGGCAGGTGGATCTCTGTGGGTTCAAGGCCAGCCTGGTCTCCTGGGCAGCGGTGACGCACGCCTTTAATCCCAGCACTCGGGAGGCAGAGCCAGTCAGATCTGGTCTACAGAGGGAGATCCAGGACAGGCACCAAAACTACACAGAGAAACCCTGTCTCAAAAAACAAAACAAACAAACAAACAAGGCCAGCCTGGTCTACAGAGTGAGTTCCAGGACAGTTAGGGCTGTGTAGAGAGACCATGTCTCAAGAACAAAGTTCAAGGTCTTCCTAAGCTACATATTGAGTTCAAGTCCAGCCTGGGACATATGAAAGTTATTCATTTACTGATGTCATTTATGGGGCATGAGGAACGAACCATGAGGCACAAGAAAACCCATTTGAGAGTTTATTAGGGAAGGGAGAAAGATGGGCGTGAGTAGCCTACCAGAGAGAACGTGGGGGGGGGGAAGGGTGGAGTCTGTTTTTAAGGGTCACCTCGAGCATGTGTATGGGGGCCTACAGAGCTGTGCCACGCATGCGTATAGATTAAGCGACCACACTGCACAGATTACGCCGGACATAAGGCCCTGGAGTGACTAAGTATTTTGCCTGACTGATGACAGCGCATGCGCAGTCATGTGACTCCAGAAGCGGCTAAGAGGGTGTCGGGAATAATAACGTATCATTCAGTCAGTCAGTCAACCAGTGAAACTGTCATCACATACTACAGAGATAGAACCCATGTGAATGATTTAACATGACATGAGATAAGAATAAAAGCATGACATCAGACATGATGGCATGCACCTGTAGTCCCAGAACTCAAGATATGAGGACATGAGAAGAGCAAGTTCAAGGCCAGCCTAAGCTACATGAGACCCTGTCTTAAAACAAAACAAATAACAATAACACACACACACACACACACACACACACACACACACACACACACACAAATAAGCTAAAAAAGACTCACTATGACAGGTCAAGAAAAGAGGATGAGACAAGGCCTGTCTGATCCTCCAGGCCCTGCTCTCAGGCACCCCAGTGTGACAGGAAAGTCTTCCTGATGTTTGACCATCAGCCTTTTTTCACACATAACAGACCAGTGCTGGTATCTTCGTTCATTCTGTTTCACACTCACTGGTTCATTCAGCCATTCACTCAGAATCACAGACATCCCACCTTTAGCAGGCCCTGGGAAAAGTGAGGAATAAGGCCAAGGATGTTGCCGGCCGGGCCACAGCAAGACAGTGAGGAAGAGAGACAGGGCCTGGGTCCCCAATGGCCTGGTAGGAGCTTCCTGTCTTTAGCAAGAACAACAAAACAAACAGCAAATCCCTTTCCCTCCTTGTGCCTCAGTCTCCTCAACTGAGACACAAGAGAAAACTAATTGCATCCTGGAATCTCCGAGCTCCCCTCACCTTGCCCAGGAGATCTCTTGGTCCTTCCACAGAAGATGGTACCATTCCCCCTAGAGGACTTCAGGGAAATGGCGGGGCTAGGCAATGGTATCATGCCCCCTAGAGGACTTAGGGGGAAATGGCAGAGCTAGGCCCCAACCTTGTTTCTCCTTGAAGAAAAAGTTTGTGTTGTCCCTGGGGCTGATGGGAGCTTCACTGCTGAAGTCTCTGAAGGTCATGCAGTGATATCTTGGCACTCACTGCAGTTTGCCCCCAGGGGAATACCACACACATAGGCAGTGCAAACACATGTAGGAAACAGCAGAGTGGGTGTTATTTATTAAGTGGCGCAATGTTATTCATTAAGCAGCGCTGTTTACCGTGCGAGAAAAGCCACAGCAAAATCCACTATAACAGTTTATTAAGGGAAGGGAACAGAAGGTCGTGCTAAGGCCTATGGAAAGGTCATGCAGGAAGAGAGAGGAGGGATATGTGGAACCCGTTTTTTATAGGTTCCCCCTGCACATGCACATATGTGCTTACGTAACTACACCATGCATGTGCATAGATTGCGTGATCACGCTGCACGTGGATTACATAGAACATAAGGCCCTGGGATAACTAAGCCTCTTGCTTGGCTACTGGACAGCGCATGTGCGGTCATGTAGCTGGGGGAGAGAAGGCTGCCACTGAGTAAACAAACCACAGAATTGGGGAGGCAAAGGAGTCAGGATCAAAGAACGTTCCAGGCTAGCCTGGTCTACATAGTGACTAACAGGCTAGACAGGGCTCCACAGGGAGATCTGTCTCCAAACAACAACAGGCTCCAGAGAAAAGGCTCAGGGGTAACAGTGCTTGTGGCCAATTGTAAAGATCTGAGTTCGGTCCCCGGGACTCATGTGGTGGGAAAAGAGCACCAATTCTTGCAAGTTGTTCTCTGACCTCCATGCAAATGCAGTGGCATGGTCCCCCCCTCCAAATAAACAAACAAATAAATGTGACTTTAAATCTCGGATCAGGAAGCAGAGGCAAGTGGATCCCTGACAGCTGGAGGCTAGCCTGGTCCATATAGTGAGTCCCAGGACAGCCAGGTCTATGTAGTGAGACCCTGTTCTAAAAAAAAATAATAATAATTAATTAATTACATTAAAGTTTTTTTATTAAAGATTAAACAACAACCAAATGATAACTTTTAAACCAGGTATGGTGATGGGTGCATGGAATCCCAGCACTTGAGAGACGGAGGCAGGGGGATCCAGAGTTCAAGGTTATCTGTCTTAGTTACATAGCGAGTTGGAAGCAGCCTGGGCTGTATGAGACCACGTCTCAAAAAGAAAACAAAAAAGACAACACACATAGTGAACACGTGTGGTCACCCAACGTGAGCAAGGGTTCAGCGTTGTTTCATGTTTGGCTGGCTCTAAACTTAGGGTGCCATCAGTCCTTCGCCTCAGCCTCCAGAGGAGCTGAGGCCACAGGTTGTTCCACAGCGCCTGACTTGGGAACGATTTCTTTCTGAGCTGAAGCAAACCACGCCAAGTTGCTGTGTCAGGCGGGGGTCAGCAGCATGCAGAGAGGAGTGCTCCTGTGATGGCGTGTGTGTGTGTGTGTGTGTGTGTGTGTGTGTGTGTGTGTGTGTGTGTATCTGTAGGGAAGGAGGAAAGAACCCTTAGGTGAAGCTGCATGGGGAAGACAAGCCTGACCCTAGGGTGAGTTCTGGCCTGGAAGGAGGGCTGCCCCGTCCCTGCTGTGCAGGCTCCAGCTCTGAGCTGCTGGGAAACAGCGAGTTGCTCCCAGCCCTTCAGACTGCCCAGGAGTTTCAAAGAACAACCCAGGAGTCCCGACTGGTTCTCCAAGTAAGAGCTCCAACCCTGCACAGTAACAGCACATCAGAGATGACACCCCCGCCCCCGCACCCTGCACCCCCTACACACACACTCTCTCACACACACATTCACAGTGTGTGCCACCACACAAGCACCAGGCTGTTCTACGCTGTGCTACCATTGTTAACTGGTAATGGTGTGTGGGGTGCAGAGCGCACAGCTGTGCGATTTGGTTGCTGTATGGATACAGTGAAGCCACTCCAAATTCGGGTGACTTCCTTCCAGACACTGACAGTGACTGAAGTTCATAGGAACCAGAAAACCCCTGAAGAGAAGAAGAAAAAGAAATTGGGGGAATTCAGGGCTGGAGAGATGGCTCCGTGGTTAAGAGCACTTACTGCTCTTGCAGAAGACCTGGGTTCTATTCCCAGCACCCAACATGACAGCCACCTGTAACTCCAGTTCCAGGGGATCTGACATCTGACACCTGACTGACCTTGGCCAGCTCCTGCACACAGGTGGTGCGCCTACCTACATCACACATACACATAACATAATTTTTTTTAAAAAAAGTTTTTTTGAAAAATGTTAAAAATTGTGGATTTCACACTTCCTTATTTGTAAACTGACTGCAGGGCTGGGGGGGATGGCTCAATCTGTAAAACCACCCGCTGAATCAGCAGGAGGACGTGAGTTCAGTTCCCTAGCACCCGTGTGAAAAACTACAGTGTGGTGGGACACAACCGTAACCTCAGCACTGGGCCAGGAAGGACACAGGCAGACCCCGGAGTGCACTGGCCAGCCAGTCTAGAGCCATCAGTGATTCCTGGGTTCGGTGAGGGATCGCACCTCAAAAATAAAGGGGAGCGTGACAAAGCAAGACATCTGATGTCCACCTCCGGCCTCCACACACATTCACAGAGAGAGACCCAGCTATAAAGAAGAAATTACTACAAAGCTACTGCATAGACTGAGTGGTAAAGAAATAGATGGATGGAATAGAATTCTAAATCGGGCGTGGCGCACGCCTTCAATCTCATCGCTCAGGTGGTGGAGACAGGTGGGTCTCTGTGTGTTCAAGGCCAGCCTAGTGTACACATGAAGTTCCAGACCAGCCAAGGCCTTGTCTCAGAAACAACAACAAAAGAATTCTAGGTCAAGTCAGAACTAAGTTTATTTATTTATTTATTTTTGTTTGTATGGTTGGGGTTTTTTGTTGTTGTTATTGTTGTTTTGAGACAGGGTTTCTCTGTGTAACAGTCCTGGCTGTCCTAGAACTTGTCTGTAGACCAGACTAGCCTCAAACTCACAGAGATCGGCCTGCTTTTGCCTCCCGAGTGCTGGGATTAAAGGCACATACCACCGCCACCCAGCTCAGAGTTAAGTTCTTATTGAGTTAAGTCAGCGAGTCTATTGATCTTTGACAAAGCTACCAACAGGGGCGAAGAGTCTTTTCAACAAATGTTCTGGGACAACGGGGCATGCAAATGAACGAAGCTGAACTCCTATTTCACACTACATACCAAACAAACAAAAGTCTCAAAATAGATCCAAGACAAATACAAAAGCAAAAACTGGGGTATTCTAAGAGGAAAACGGGTGAATCTTTGTGACCAGAGGCTTTGGCAATGGCTTCTTGTAAACGATAGCGAAAGCTCAGGCAACATGAAGGGAACAAGCACATGAAGAAAGCTGGATTCCATTAGGAGTAGAAACAGTGCGCTGGGGATGTGGATCAGCTGGTAGTGTGGTGTCTTGTGTACATGTAGCCCTTGGCTTGACCTCCAGCACCACACAGGTACGGTAGTGCAGTAATTGCAATCCTTGGGAGGCTGAGGCAGGAAGATTGCAAATTCCAGGCCAGCCTGGGATACATAGTAAGACCCTGTCTCAACCCCCTCCCCCAAACAAAATGAGACAAAAAAAGTAGGTGTGCAAAGTCCCTACCTCCAACTAAATGCAAATCTAGAAGTGAGATAGCTCGGTCATGTGACAATTGTACATTTAGTACCAAGTATGATGGTGTGTGCCTATAATCCCAGTACTCGGGATGGGCAAGGCAGGAAGATTGCCCTGAGTTTGAGCTCAGCTTGGGCTAGCTAGTAAGTTCCAGGTCAGACTATCTCAAAACAAACAGTTAGATAATTGCACACTTAATGTTTTGTTTCCCCTTAGAGAGAGCAAAGGTCTTGTGACCCTCACAGGCAGGGCAGTTCTGCCTAGGTACTCACATGGCCTAAGAAGGGTCAAGCCTGGGATGGGCTGGGCTAGCCTCATCTGCTCACAGACAGGTAACCGTGGCATTCAGCAGAACCTGGTGCCAACCCTGTGCTGACCCTTAGTACAGGAGCTTTCTGGCCGGGGGTCTGAACTCCAGGGCTCCAGGAACTACCTGCTTGGTCCCCTGTCATACACCACTGTAAGAGAAAATTCAGGCATGACCTGGTGGCCAGCCTACCTGGCATGCTGCTCTTCTAAATAAGAAGCATGGCACATGTGCCCCGGAAGTCAGAACACTGAATTCTGAAGTAGCCGACACCCTCTCTCCCCCAGGAGCCCCTGAAATGAAACCCGTCTTCCCAAATGTGAACAGGTCATCACAAACCTGCACCCTTTTACTGTTGCCACTTGTATTGCATCCCACCCCCAAAACTGTGCCCAAGTCATATAGCCACAGGTACCATAGACAAGATCCTAATGAAAAAGTATCTTCAGGGGGGCTGGGGAGATAGTTCAGTGGGTACAGTGCTGGCCACTCAAGCATGAGGACCCGACTTCCATCCCCAGCACCCGAGGAAAAAGCCAAGGGTGGAGGTGAGGGTGTGTACTTGTAATCCCAGGGCTGGGGAGGCAGAGACAAGCAGATGCCTGGAGCTCACTGACCAACCAGCCTAGCCTGATTAGCAAGGCCAGGTCCTAGTGAGGGACCCAGTAGCCACAAACAAAATAAAACAAAAAGCCAGATATGATGGTGCACATCTTCAATCCCAGCACCTGGGAGGCAGAGGCAGGTGGATCTCTGCGAGTTCAAGGCCAGCCTGGTCCTCATAGCAAGTTCTAGGCCAGAACTACATAGTGAGACCCTGTCTGAAGAAAGGGAAAGAACAGGAGAAAGATGATAAAGGGGAGGGAAAGATGGGCTACTTTTGTACTGTGGTGAAGCCAGGGGACTGTAGTCATGACTAAGGCTGATGTCACCTATCTTCGCCATTGCCATCCCACCAAGAAACTATGAGAGTTCATTCAGCAGTCATGAAACTACAAAGAGCCTCCGAAGGGAGCCATGGACGGGGCTGGAGAGATGGTTCAGTGGTTAGGAGCACTGGCTGCTCTTGCAGAGGACCTGGGTTTGATTCCCAGAACCTAACATGGCAGCCCATAACTGCCTATGAGTCAGCTCCAAGGGGTCTGATGCCCCCTTTTGGCCTCCGAGGGCTCCTTAGAGCATGTAGTGCCCATGAACTCACACAGGCACACACATCTATACATAAGAAAAAACACATCTTTGAGCCCCAGAGGCCACCAAGCTCTCAATAAGGACAGCTCTGAGAGCACTGTGGTGGTGGCAGATGCTGAGCCCTTGATCATCAGTGGTTAAGAGCACTTGCTGCTTTCACAAAGGATCCAGGTTTAGTTCCCAGCATCCACATCAGGGCTCACAACCATCTGAAAATCCAGTTCCAGACTGGTGACCTCTTCTGACTCCTGGGGCACCAGACACACATGCAGTGCACATACATACATACAGGCAGAAGCTTATACACATAAAATACATAGATCTTTAAAATAAACAAATTTTATACACACACACACACACACACACACACACACACACGTGTGTGTGTGTGTGTGTGTGTGTGTGTAATTGGTTTTTCGAAACAGTGTTTCTCTGTGTAACAGTCCTAGCTGTTCTGGAACTTGATCTGTAGACAAAGCTGGCCTCATAGGGATCTGCCTGCCTCTGCCTCCCAAGTGCTGAGATTGAAGGTGTGTGCCACCATCACTCAGCTAATTTTTTAAATGAAGAAAGGAAATAAGGTCTTGGGGCATAAAGAATAAAATCCCATCTTTTGCAAGAATATGGATGGAACCAGAGATGATTGTTAAGCCAGGCACAGAAGACATTGAATATCTCCTCATAGTGGACTCTAGACTAAAACAACAACAACAACATGGACGTAGAAGGCGCTTTATAGGACGAGAAAAGAAACATAAATAAGTGGAGGTGGAACAAGGGAGGGTGACGGGGACATGTACAGTGCACATGCACAAACTAGCCAGTGAAACCTATTATTTTGTACAAGTAATTTACCCTCAACAAAAAGTCCCATTAAAATTGAGAGAGGGACTGGAAAGAGGGCTTTACGATTAGGAGAGTTTCCACCTGGAGAGATGGCTCGGGGGTTAAGAGTTCAGTTCCCAGCACCCATGTCGATAGCTCACAATATCTTGTAACTCCAGCCCCAAGGGATCTGTGCACATGCCTACACACACACACACACACACACACACACACACACACACATACACACACACACACACGATAAATAAACAAACAAATAAATAAATAGCTAAGATGCACTGTGTTCTGTTCTGAAGTGAAATGTGCCAGGTGATCTCTGTGAAGGACTTTAGGCTTTTTTCTTAGCCCGAACATGGTGGTTGGTTAGTTTGTGATATTGGAGATTGTGCATGCTAGCCAAGGGGTCTTTTTCACTTTTTATTTTGGTCTCACTAAGGCATACACCACCATTCTAGCTTGAATGGGGTTTTGCAGGATGAGTAAGAGTTTGCCAGATGGCTAAGAGTTTGACTCCCTTCTCTCCATGTCTGAGTTCGTTGTTCTAACCATGTGTTCATTCGTCACCTGTATGGTAAACAACGTTTGCTCTTACTTGGTCACCAGAATGTGGTCCCCGTGGGGAGCACACCCCATTTATCTCTAGCCCACTCCTCGTTCCTGGTGGCCCTGGCCCAGTCAGCCTGAGTTCATGCTCCACGGAGGTCTGTGAGCCAAGGTTTTTCTAAGTGTTAGTGGCTTTGGAGGGAGACTTCCAGGAGGAAGAGGAGAGCGGATGTACCCCTCCAGGGTCAGTGACAATGGGGCCAGCCAGCTGTGCCGCAAAGCACGCCGTTGGGGAGCTGCAGCTGACTCCAAGTCCTGGTGGCTCTGCTACTTTTCACTCAAGAGGCATGGCTACATGACAAGCTT
>CABHPP010101106.1:5654-21954 GCA_902168425.1 Peromyscus attwateri | reverse complement strand
ACCCCGGACTTGCCCCCACCCTGGCTTCCAACCTTCCACCTTCTCCCTGGCAATGACAGCACTGACCAGCAGGGGGCACCATATAGCTGTCTGGGAAAACTAGGCCCAAGTCCATCCCCACAGAGCCCCCAGGAAGAGGCTGGGCAGGGTTGGTCATTGAGCACGGAGCAGACAGTCCCCAGGGACCATCTAAGATGAGAGCAGCTGTGATCTTGGAGTCACCGTCCATGAGCCATCGCCCAGGGTCACACACAGGCTGCGCTGCCCACGCAGGGTGCCTGCCTTCTGTCTCCTAAGGGATGTGATGCCGCTGAACTCACTTCCTTTCCAGGACCTGTTTCTTGCTTTTCAGGAAGTCCCACTTCCCCAAGGGTGTCCCCACGCTGAAGGGCAAGGGGACAGCTGCAATTGTGCAGGGCCTCAGACTGCTCTCTGGCCACAGCCTGCTCCATGGAGTGGAGGACTTCTTTCCCGGTCCTACAACCTGCTGACCTGGGCAGCCACCCTGTCCCAGCCTGACCTAGACTGTCAACAGCTTCCTCACCTGTACGGAGAGCGTTAGGTTTTAGAGTCTAGGCCGAAGACCTGAGTGGAACCCTATAAGATAACACAAAGAACCTCTTACCTGCCCCCGATGTGCCCGGCACATCTTACCTGGCTTTGTCCCACCTATGATCTCCCCAAATGAGCCACACACACACAGGGATGGAAAGGGAGTTGTCAGCCCAGACGCCACACACCATGCACCACACCCTCCTCTGTCAGCCCACTCAGTGTGATCTTCCTGCCAGGCTGGCTGGCAGAAGGGCACAGGGCTACAGTCAGTTGAGGGGTGGTATAACCGTGTTCAGCAGGCTCCGAGGGAGGCTGCTGGTATTAGGCAGAGCGGCCAGGGCACAGATGAAGTCACAGCTGGGGTGGGTGGCTTCTGGGAGTGACTGCAGGAAGCTGGTTGGAAGGCTTGAATCAATTTTCTTTTCAAGGTGAAAAAAAAAAAAAGTGTGGGGAAGGGCGGGCAGGAAGGAGCCAGACAAAGGATGCAGAAGGTACTTTTGTCATTAAGCCACAAACAACCAGCAAGAGAAGCCAGCATCCCCACAGCAGGCTCCACCCCGATCCAGCAAGACCCTCACCAAGGTCACAGACCGGAAAGTGAGGAGGGACAGAGTGGATGCCCAGATGTGAGGATAAGATAACATCCCCTTGCTAGGACCAGGGATGCTGATCCGGCCCTGATAGCCTGAGTTCTTTGTGAGAAGGACAGGGACACAGGGTGAGGGGTGAAGGTCGGGTCCCACGTGCCCCAGACCTTTCTGGTCCTTGACCATTAGTCTCCTCTTCATCATTCTCTCCACTCACTGGAAGGGACAGCTGAGGCCTAGGGACCAGGCCCTTGCTCCCCTTGGCTACTTTCCAAATTGTGTCTGTCACCATCACAGCAGGAAACAGATGGCATGGAAGGACTTAGGCTAAGGGGTTGTTGGCAGGTCTGAGAGCCAACAGAGGAGGCAGCACCCCAGAAAGATAGGCCACCCAGGGTCGCCCAGGCAGTCAACAGGGGAGTCCCGGGAGGCTGTCATCTCAGGTGTCACTTAGGGGTTATTTTTCTTTTAAGGGATTGCTGCTTCAGCATGTGCACAGCAGCTCTCCTGAAGTTGAGACCTTGGAGAACTAAGTCCCAGGCTTGGGGGAGAAAGAAGGTGGGCCAGGTGTGGGCACAGCCCCTAACCTGGGCTTTAAAGGCAGCTGGGGCTCCGTGGAGGCAGCCTGTATCGCCACCCAGCCGGTGCTTGCATACAGTAGGTGCTTAATGGTATGAATAGAATGCATGGGTAGGTTCCTCGATGAAGGAAAAAGGAGAGGTGGAAAATAGTTCTTTGAGGCGCACTGTGTACCCCCATCCCTCACCATATCCATACTGCTGCCTTAGTCCCAGCCAGGAGGAAGTGACTGGGTTAGATGAAGTCTTGAGGGTGGGGCTCTGATCCCAGAGGATGAATATCCTTATGAGGAGGGATGATAGACCGTTTAGCTTCTCCACCATGTGAGGACGCAGTGACAAGGCCACCATCCATTAGCTAGGAAGCAGGTCTCACCAGAAACCAAACCTGTTGTGGGCTGTTCTGTATGGCAAATGTGTTTCTAATAAAGCACTGATTGGCCAGTGGCTAGGCAGGAAGTAGGTGGGACTAACAGAGAGAATTAAAAGAGCAGGAAGGCAGAAGGAGTCACTGCTGCCTGCCAGCCAGCCACCACCAGGACAAGCAGCATGTAAAGATGCCGGTAAGCCACGAGCCATGTGGCAAGATATAGATTTATAGAAATGGATTAATATAAGATATAAGGACAGTTAGCAAGAAGCCTGCCACGGCCATACAGTTTATAAGCAATAGAAGTCTCTGTGTTTCCTTGGTTGGGTCTGAGCGGCTGTGGGACTGGCAGGTGAAAGAGATTTATCCTGACTGTGGGCCAGGCAGGAAAACTCAAGCTACACAAACCAGTAGGACCTTGACCTCAGGCTTACAGCCCCCAGAATTGTGAAGAATAAACGCTTGTTGTTTAAGCCATGCAGCCCAAGTATATTGTTATGGCAGCCAGAGCCAGTTCAGGGAAAGAAAAGATGGTCAAGGTGAGAACAGCCAAGAGCTGAACCAATGCTGGTGTCTTGGTTAGGGTTGCTGTTGCTGTGAAAAGACACCATGGCCACAGCAGCTCTTATAAAGGAAAGCATTCAGTTGGGACTGGCTTACAGTTTCAGAGGTTTAGTCCATTGTCATCACGGTGGTGTGCAGGCGGACATGGTGCTGGAGAAGGAGCTGAGAGTTCTACATCGTGATCCACAGGCAGCAGAAGCAACTGTGTCCCGCAATGGGTGTAGCTTGAGCATATAAGACCTCAAAGCCCACCTCCACGATGACACACTTCCTCCAACAAGGTCACACCTCCTAATAGTGCCACTCCCTGTGGGCCAAGCATTCAAACACATGAGTCTATGGGGGCCATACCTATTCAAACCACCACAGCAGGTGCCTGGGCAGCCCCTGGTGTCCTGGCTTTATTTCTGTTGCATTGATAAAGTATCCTGACCAGAAAGCAACTTAGGGAAGAGAGGGCTGATTTGACTTACAATTCCAGGTTACTACCCCTTATTGTGAGGAAGTCAAGACAGGAACTTACAGCACTATACCTGCAGACAAGGGCAGAGAGAATAAACGCGTGTACCCTTGCTCGCTTCCTCTCAGCTAGCTTTCTCCTCTCATGCTGTTCAGGAGCCTGTGCTAGGGAATGGTGCTGCCCATAATGGGTTGGGGGTTCCTACATCAATAAAGATCAAGACAGTCCACTGCAGACATAGTTACAGGCCAACCTGATCTGGGTAATTCATCTCTTCCCATGGGGCTGGAGAGACAACTCAGTGGTTAAGAGCACTGGCTGCTCTCCCAGAGGACCTAGGTTTTGTTCCCAGACCCATACAGAGACTTATAACTGTCTGTAAACTCCAGTTCCTGGAAATCTATGCCCTCTTCTGTCCTCTACTAGTACCAGGCAAGTACATGGTATATGTCCATACATGTAGCATGTAGGCAAACCACTCATACACATAAAATAAAAAAAAAATAAATCTTTCTAGGTTGTTTCAAGTTGACAACTAAAACTAACCAACAGCCAGGTTTGGTAATGCATGCTTTCTGTCTTAGGGTTTCTATCACTGTGAAGAGACAGCATGTCCATGGCAAATCTTATAATGGAAAACATTTAATTGAGGTGGCAGCTTATAGTTTCAGAGGTTTAGTCCATTATCATCATGGTGGGGAGCATGGCGGTGTGCAGGTAGATATGATGCTGGAGGAGGAGCTGCTGTATGTTGATGTGCAGGCAACAGGAAGTAGACTCTCACTGGCTATGGCTTGAGCATACATGATACCTCAGAGCCTACCTCCACGGAGACCACACCTACTCCAACAAAGCCACACCTCCCAAGAGAGCCACTCCCTTTGGGGTTCATTTCCTTTCAAACTGCCACACCTTTAATCCCAGCACTCAGGAGGCAGAGGCGGGCAGCTACCTGTGAGTTCAGCCCACAAGGGCTACATAGTTGTCTCAAAAGATCAACCAAACAAACACAAACAAAAAAACCTAACCAACATACCTGGTTCTGACTCCACAGTTCAACCACAGCCTGGGCCTGGATTTCAAAGCTCTTGGGGTACCAGGCAGTGGGAGGGGCCTTGGGAAGAGGAGGACAAGGCCTGGCCAATGGTGTCTCTGTCCCTACCTTTGCCTATAGAGCACACCTTGGGCCCTCCGCTCGGTCTAGGACTCACCTAGACTCACTCTGGCCACTCTGTGTGACCACTGCCCTTTCCGTGTCCCCTGAGCACCATACAGAGCCTGTGGTAGGCTGATAGTGTCTTGCAGAACTCACAACTACTCGTGACCTTGGAACATGACCTTGTGTGGAACTAGAGACTTTTCAGGTTCGGTGGGTTAAGCTGAGACCACCCTGGATTAGGGTGGACCTGTGTCCTATTATAGCTGACGTCCCTGTGAGAAGAAGAGAGACAACAATCCACAGAGGAGAGGCGAAGAGCAGATAGGAATGACAGCCATGCTGGGCGGCGGCGGCGCACGCCTTTAATCCCAGCACTCGGGAGGCAGAGCCAGGCGGATCTCTGTGAGTTCGAGGCCAGCCTGGTCTACAGAGCGAGTTCCAGGACAGGCTCCAAAGCTACACAGAGAAACCCTGTCTTTAAATAAAAACGACAACAAAAAAGAATGACAGCCACAGTTAAGGAAGGCCCCCTAGCCCCTCAGAGCTGGAAGAGGCAGAAGAACCCTTCCCTCCAGCCTCAGTCCTCAGTCCAATCCTTTGGCTCACATTTCTGTCCCTACAGTTGAGGGAATGAATTTCTGGGTTCGGTCTGTGGCAGTGATTTTTACGGCAGCTGTAAAAACAATGTGTGGCCCAGGTGGTTTCCTGCTTTGACTCGGCTTCCCCAAACAGCACAAGTTCGAGGTTGAGGGCTGCACAGTGGACTGGGAAGGGTGTGAGAATGGAGGCTGAGACCGGCTGCTGGAGCAGACCTTCCCGGAGTCTCCCTGCAGCCTGTGCCCGCCTCACACCGAGCTTCCTTCACTGGCCTAAAAGCCGTATTTCCTAACATACACTGGCTCCTCACCGGCCCACAGGGGACTAAAAGCAGGGTGGAGGTGTGGCCTCCCTGCCTGTGTCTCCTTTTCTTCCGGTCACCTGCTTCCCTGTAAGGTCAACATCTTAATTGCTCAGAGTCTCTCTAACCTGTTCATCCCTCCTCAAGACTGAAGTCACAGGGATAGGAGTTACTGAGACACCAAACACCATTCCGATCTAGAATCCCTTAAAAGTGCTGAAAGGCCTCCAGCGGGGGTCCTGAGCCTGTAGATTCCAGGATTGGATTCCAGGACCCACAGAGCCTCACAGGACAGCCCACCGTCAGCTGAAGGCAGCTATCAGAGAGGGCAAGGCTGCACCCTGGAGCAGGGGTAACTGCCTCTTATGAGGCAGCTTGTTCCCGCAGCAATAAGGATTTTTCCAGGCCACCTTGCAAGGCCTGAGCTGAGACAGTGATGGGCAGGACCACACCTAGACCAGACTGCTTAGAGACACACACCTTTTGTCCCCCCTGGATCCTCTATTTAAATCCAAAGCTTATATCAGCAACCCAAAGACAGACTTTGGGGTCTCTGGATCCTTTTGTCTGTCCTTCCCAACATGGCCACGTCGGGCAAATCACTTCCCTCTGCCTTTGTTAATATCTCTTTAATTGGTCTTTGGGACAGTGGCCAAGCCTAGCCTGTTGGGACTGCCAGAGTAAAGCTTTGAACCTAAAATCCTGGTCACACTGTTAGCCGGGACTCAGCGCGGTAGGGATGTCGAGGCAGGCTTGTTATTGAGATGTGCAGCTCATGCTGACAGGCCACTTTGGCCTTGTAGAAACTTCCAGACTGCCCGCAGGGCCATCCAGGGACTCTCACAGCTCCCTCCCTCCCCTACTCCAGCAGTTCCTTAATCACTTTGGGCACCCGCCTCCTGAGTCCTGCCAGGGGCCAGGTTGGCCTCCTGTGTCACCCCGGCCACCTACTCATATTGTGATCCTATTACAGATGCCCAGAGAGGGGAAGCCATGTGCCCAGGACAGCAGAGTTTTGTGCTTCCCCAGGCTGAGAAGACAGGGAGCATGTAGTCTGAGTTGCTGGCCCACCCCAGCAGGCAGCTGGAGGCTCTGCTGGTTGCCATGGTGCTGGGGGAGGAGGAACAGATTCCTAAGCCGCATCCAAAAATACCCAGCCACCCTCCTTCCTCACACCCTTCCCTGAGAGAATGTCAAAGTACCCTTTTATATGCACCCCCCCCCCCCAAACCAGCTCAAGGCCACTTCCTCTCTAACCAAGGAAGTCAGGAAGCAGAGGGTTGAAGATGTGAGTCAGGTGACCTCACTCCAGCTGGGGGGGTCTTGATTTTCCTGGGCCCCTCTTGGTCCTCCAGCCTTGCTGAGGCTTCCTTGTGGAGCTGTCACGGCACATTGAGCTCATCTGCAGCCCTGGAGGTGCCTTGGGTGGTTGGCGGACCTGACCTGATGAGATGTAGCCCCTCCCCCATACATCCCAGTCCTCTTCCACCTGTACCAACCCAGATCAGGGACCCTCTGCTGTTCCAGGTTCCCCTTTGTGGCCCAGCATGCTCCTTGGCCTGACAGACTTCAAGCAGCATTGACCCAGGGAACAAGTGGGGCTGAATGAATGCAGGCCAGGCTCATCTTGGGTTCAGAAAGCCTATTCAGAGGCGCCTGCTTGTCCAGATCTTCAGGAGCCCAGGTAGCCCAGGGTACAGCCTGGCACAGTAGGAATGAAGGACAGATAGTCATCAAGGTCCAAAACTGGGTGTCTGTGCCAGCTCTGTCCATCTGGCAGAGAATCAGACAGGCGCAGCCCCTGGCCACAGGCAGGCTCTGCCGATGTGGAATCCACCTAAAAGATGCCAGTCACCTGGGCATTCAGGGACAGCGCTGAGAGGGCCTGGTGACTGGAGATGTCTGAGACCAGGGCCACAGTCACTGAGTGTGTGTTGCCCACAGGCCCTCCCATAACCATGGAGGGCCACAGCCCAAGTGGGCAGAGAAACCTGCCAAAGCTTCCCCACGCTGCTTTGCGCTGGGATGGCGCGTTCCTGTAGGTTTCAGCTCTGAGGCAGAGCAGGGCCGAGTGTGGGAGGATCACGGTGCTTGCCTTGCACAACTCCCCACGGGGTGACTTTTTATCCAAGAGTATAGATTCCATTTATAGTTTAAAAGCGAACGGATAAACCCTGGCCATCTTCTGTCCCTTTAGAGCAGTTGTCACAAAGCTCCAGCATAAGTCTCCTAACAGCCTTCAGCCACCTCAGGGTCACCTGCCACCAGCCAGACCGCTATGGAGCACTGTCTTCCAGGCAGAAAGGCCGTCATTTTCAGAGCAGCTGTGACTACTTGTGGATGAATCTCAAGAGCTAGCTCATTAAGTGCTGCTGTTCCCCCACAGGAGGAGAAGGAGGAGGAGGAGGAGGAGGAGGAGAGTCTGGGGAGGTCACTAGACCCCTACTCGATCTCAATCATTGTGCCCTGCAGATCCCAGTCCTTTGTATGTCATTCTGCCTTAATTGCACATGACCTTGTGGTCACAGGAGATGCTAGAGCAGTGGTTCTCAACCTGTGGGTTGCTATCCCTTTGGGGTTGAACAACCCTTTCACAGGGTTGGCCTTAGATTTACATTATGATTCATAACGGTAGCAAAATTACAGTTATGAAGTAGCAATGAAAATAATTTTACGGTTGGGGGTCACCACAACATGTATGAAAGGGTCACAGCATTAGGAAGGTTGGGAACCACTGTGCTAGAGCGTACAGACTGTGGGGGGTGAACTGAAGCCGGGAGACCATAGGACTTTCCAGTCCTGTGGCTGGGTTGGGGTCACCCACGCTCCTGTAAGCAACCCTTTTCCCACACTCTGTAGGTGCAGTAAATTCACTGGTTCCCCAAGTTGGACTTTGGTGGGACTCTACTTCTGTTCATCCTTGGCACCTAGAAGAAAAGGATGCATGTTTATGTCTCCCCAGGAAACATACACTCACACCCTGTGTTAGGTCCTGCTTTGGGTACTATGCAGAGTCAGGCCACTACCACCCAAAACTGCGGTATGGGATGGGCTTAAGGCTCACCCTCCAGAGAACAAGGTGGAGAAGAGTGTGGTGTGTGTAGGGAGGTATTTGGGTGGGGAGTAGTCAGGGAGGACTTCCTGGAGGTGTGTTCTTTGGGTAGGGTCTTGGAGCCTGAGTAGGGGTTTGCTGGTAGGAAAGTGGCTTGTGGGAGGGAGGAGTCCTTGGTAGCAGGAAAATTATTAACAACCTTGAGGTGGGTGCCGCCTGCTCCAGAAGGAATGTGGGATACATGAGGTGTTGGGGGAGAAAGGAGGTCAGGTTAGAGATGGAGGTGTAGAACCCCAGCTCCTAAGTGCCTGGACAGGCGGCAAGGGGCCTGAGGTTTTCCTCTAGGCGATGACTTTGGACTCACTTGTTGTTTTCTCAGTCCCATAGATGGGAGGAGACAGATGACAGACCCAAACCATGGCCAAATTAATCAAAGCAAGCAATTAATTAAAGCTTTTTTTTTAAATAAAAATTCATGTACACAGGCTGTCTCTCCCGAAAGATGAGATTCAAGAGATCAGCATTGTACATGGGTAAGATTCGGGTTTTTATAGTTGGAGAGTAGGGGGTTTCCAAATGGGGGGTTTGGCAGGCAAATAGGCAGGGCTACAGAAGAAGAGCATAACAAGTTGGTCATAACAACCTCCTGAAAAAAAGACATGGGGGGTTGGGGATTTAGCTCAGTGGTAGAGTGCTTGCCTAGCAAGCACAAGGCCCTGAGTTTGGTCCTCAGCTCCGGAAAATTAAAAAAAAAAAAAAGACATGGTGGCTGTTGGGCAGTGGTGGCGCATGCCTTTAATGCCAGCACTCGGGAGGCAGAGCCAGGCAGATCTCTGAGTTCGAGGCCAGCCTGGTCTACAGAGTGAGATCCAGGACAGGCACCAAAACTACACAGAGAAACCCTGTCTCAAAAAACAAAAAAAAAACAAAAAACAAAAAACAAAAAAAAAAAAAAAGTGGTTGCAAGGTGGTTGAAGGGACTCTGGCCAGCTAAAGTGGGGCGAGCATGGCTCTGGCAGGCCTTGTCCTTCTGCCATTCCCTCTGCCTTGCTAAGAACTGTTAGATTCCATTCCTAAAGCTGGCCCCCAGGACCTAGTCCCTTATTTGACCACTTCCTCCTCCTGAGGCTGACTAACAAGGTCCAGCTATCCAAGTATTAAAGTCCAGCCATCAAAAGCCCCCTAAATTAAGTCACCTAATTAACATGCCTAATTAAAATTAAACACTTCATCCTAATCGGGGTTTTCCCGTATACTTTTATAAACTGCCATTTTCCTATGTGCTACATCTGTCTGCTCTCTATCCAGAGGCAGTCCTTTGTCCCGCTGGGACAAAGATCCCTGTCCCCTTTTCCCTCATTCCCTTCCCTTCCTCCCTTGTCTTCTATCTACTGTCTTCCTTTGTCCCTTATTCCCTGCCTTCTGTCCCTCTAGGGCAAATAAATCTCCTTTGTGCTGAGAACTTGGTCCTGGGGATCCTGAGCTGATGCTTTTCCTTTCAGTGGTTATCACAACAGGTGGTCATAACAACCTTTTGAAACAAAGACGTGATTGACATTCCTGGAACAGGCAGTACAGAACTATTTATATTTAAGGTTACAGGTAGAGCATAGCCCAATCCTTGAGAAACAGAGATTTAATCATAAGCAGGAATGAATCTACTTTGTCTTTACTATAAGGCGGCTTTCAAGCCTAAGATGGAGGCAGGCTGGTTTATCAGCTGGAGCCAGGGACTTTTGACTTTGAATTCTGACCCAGTGGGTCTGGGTGGGGCTGGATCTCTAGGGTCTTTAAAAGTTCCCAGCAGATTCTGAGGAGCTCCACATGGGCGTCGGCTGCCACTGCTGGAGCCAACCCACAGGAGATTGGGGCATTGATAGGATCCTATTGTAGTTCCCATGTGGAACAGGTCCTAGCTGGACCACCTGCAATGCCCGGCCAAGGAAGGGGCCAGAGATGGGGCAGCAGGGCTTAGGAATGTGTTAGAGACAAAGAAGAGACCTAGAAGGTCTGGGGGGTGGGGGGGGGGGCAGGGACAGACGCAAGCATTTCACGGAGCTCACCAGCTCTGCACCCCAACTGCACCATCAGCACCTCTTCAGGAAGCTCAGAGGAGTCACTGAGGTCCCAAACGGCTACAAGGCTTCGGAGTGTTCCTGGAAGGGGGTGCTGCAGAGTGGGGTACACCTCCCACCTGGAGCCCCTAGGTGGGTGTAATGGTTAGCTTTTGCTGTTTTGTTGTTTGTTTTTGGAAATATATAGCCATGTGTGGTAATAAACTCCTTCAGTACCAGCACTAGGGAGGCAGGGGCAAGTACATATCTGTGAGTTTGAGGCCAGCTTAGTTGATATAGAGAGTTCTTGGGACAGCCAGGGTGACGTAGTAAGACCCTGTTGTGGAATATTACTTTAAAATGTGCTCCATTTGTTGTGGAGCATTTGCTTGTTGATGCAAAGATGTATTGCATTCTTTTGTGTTGCATTTGTTTAACTTGGTGAAGCTGTGTTACTTTGCATGTCTAAAACACCTGATGACCTAATAAAGAGCCGAATGGCCAATAGCAAGACAGGAGAAAGGGTAGGCGGGGCTGGCAGGCAGAGAGAACAAATAGGAGAGATCTGGGAGGAGAGGAAGAAGGAACAAGAGAGGAAGAAGAGTGAGCAAGAGAATAAGGAAAGCAGGATACTAGGGGCCAGCCACCCAGCCAGCCATGGAGTAAGAGTGAAAGTAAGATATACAGAAGTAAGAAAAGGAAAAAGCCCAGAGGCAAAAGGTAGATGGGGTAATTTAAAGTTAAGAAAAGCTGGCAAGAAACAAGCCAAGCTAAAGGCACGACATTTATAATTAAGAATAAGCCTCCATGTGTGGTTTATTTGGGAACTGGGTGGTGGGCCCCCCAAAAAAGCAAAAACAACCAACTATAAGACCCTATCTCAGAAAAAATAAAATAAAATAATAAATAAACAAAATATTGTAACAGGGCCCCAGACCTTAGCACAACTGACTCCATAATGGAAGTGCCATTCAGGGTGTAAAACTCAGCACGTAGACAGCACCACCTGCCAAAAGAGAAAACAAAGACCTCATCCATCAAACTCCACAGTTCTGGGAAAGTCTCTAAATGTACTAACCTTGCTCTTGGCTTCTGTAGTTCCACTTCTGATTGACTATTCTTATTACCTGAAGTATGTCAGCCCAGGACATGGTTTTTGTGCTTAAAAGCTCACCCTGAGAAAGGTTCAGTGTTACACTGGGATCCTGAGCACCCAGTGTAGTCACCAGCCAGCTAATAAAGACTTTCTATTGGCTTAAATCCAAGTCTGAGAGCAGTCTTCTCTGGTGAATATCCCACAACAATGTGTGTGTGTGTGTGCGCGCGTGCACGCATGTGCACGCGCGTGCATGCACATGGATGCCTACTGATGGCAGAAGGGGCATCGAATTCTTTAGAGCTGGAGTTGTATATAGTTGGATGTTGTTCGAATCTTAGTTTTATAATAAAAAGCCCAAAGCCAGATATCAGGGTGAAAGCTGAAAAATCAGAGAAGCAGAACAGCCAGCCACTAGTTCTTACCTCTACAAAATCTTCAGCCTAAAGAGAGTGAGTTCCTGTTTCCTCACACCTTATATACCTTTCTTTGCCCTGCCATATTACTTCATGAGATTAAAGGCCGTGGATCACCACTGCCAGGCTCTGTTTTTCTCCTATACAGGATCAATCTCATGTAGCCTAGTGTGGCCTTGAACTCACAGAGATCCAGAAGGATCTCTGCCTCTCAAGTGATAGGATTAAATGTGTGTGCCACCACTGCCTGACCTCTATGTCTAATCTAGCGGCTGGCTCTGTCCTCTGATCCTCAGGCAAGTTTATTAGGGTACACAATATATTACCACAGTTGGATTTTTTTGTTTTAGTTTTTTGAGACAGGGTTTCTTTGTGTAGCTTTGGAGCCTATCCTGGAACTCACTCTGTAGACCAGGCTGGCCTCAAACTCAGAGTGAGCCTCCCGAGTGCTGGAACTAAAGACGTGCACCACCACCGCCTGGCAAACAGTTGGACTTTTTTAGGAACACCACCTCGCAAATAATGACAAGGAGACTCCTTATTTAAGATTTATTTATTTATGTATACAGTGTTCTGCCTGCATGTATGCCTGCAGGCCAGAAGAGGGCACCAGATCTCATTACAGATGGTTGTGAGCCACCATGTGGTTGCTGGGAATTGAACTCAGGACCTTTGGAAGAACAGCCAGTGCTCTTAACCTCTGAGCCATCTCTCCAGCCCCCGAGACTCCTTATTAAGTATGAAAGCTTGACCTTAGCTTGGGCTTGTTCCCAACTAGCTCTTAAAATTTAAATTAACCCATTTATATTAATCTATGTTCTGCCATGTGGCTCATTACCGCTCCTCAGTACCACACAGCCCACTTCCTCTAAGTCTGACTGGTGAATCCCTGCTTCTCAGATTATTCCCCCAAGTTCCTCTCTCTCCCCAGAAGTCCCGCCTATCCTCTCCTGCCTAGCTATTGGCCGTCCAATCAGAAGGTGCCTTAGGCAGGTGAGGTAAAACAGAGACACATCTTCACACAGTGTGATCAGATATCCTGCAACAGTTACAAGTGTTTGTGAGCCTCCTGTTATGGCTGCTGGGATCTGAACTCTAGTCTTTTGATAGAGCGGGAAGCACCCTTAATGCTTAACCATCCTGATGCATCTTAATGCATCTCCAATCCTGATGATTAGTTTTAATTGTCAACTTGATGCAACCTAGAATCACCTGTGAAGAGTCTCAATGAGTGGTTGTGAAGATCAGATTGGCATGTGGGCATGTCTGTGGGGGATTGCCTTGATTGCTCCAGCCCACTCTCGGGTGGCACCATTCCCTACTCTGTGGCCCTGAACTGTATAGGAGTAGACAAAGCTAGGTGTGTACCAAGCATGCAGGGCTTATTTCTTCCTGCTCTTGGCTGTGATGCGACTGGCCACTTGCAGCTCCTGCTGCTGTAGCTTCCCCTCCGTGAGAAACTGTTGCTTGCAATTCAGACTGGGGTGGACACTTTCACCATGAGTGGGACACTGGCACCTGGGGTCTCCTAGTCCCTGTAGGTGTACGGTTAAAACCAGTTCAGGAAAAGCTGCTGGGGACAGGGAGGTTAAGGGTAGAGGGGAAATGGTGGAGCCACACGGATGGAGCTACCTCCCAGAAGTCCTTTCCCTTAACCAGTCCCAGGCTGGGTGTGTGCTTTATCTGTGTGGCAAAGGCCAGGGCCCTGCAGGGGTCAGAGGTACAGCTGTGATGGCCTTCTGTCATTCGCTGCCCTGTGGACTCTGGGTTTTGGCATGAGGCGCAGGACAGTTGTCTCTCAAAAGCCACAAGCTGGCTCCTGCCATACTGCGGGTCAGCGCTTGTGCTCTGTGTGCGCATGCGCTTTCCCAATTTCCCCCTCCATCCTTCTGAGAGATTCTGTTTCTCCATCGGAGTCCTTGCTTGTAGTATTGGCCTCTTACCACATCAGACCCACATCCCAAGTCACAGACTGGGTGGGATGTTGAGTCAGACATCACTCCTACATGGACATATGCACACAAACATGTATTTACACATGCACACACAGAGCTCTGACAGCAAAGACATTTGAAGGAGTCCAGCTTGTTCTGTTCCTTCTCTTCCCATGGTTGATCCCCTGCTGGGGTCTTTGTTGAACTGCTGATCACTCTACCTGAAGTACTGTATTAACATTTCCAGAGGAAGCGACTAAGGTTCTAAGAAGCAATGATCTGGGGCTGGAGAGATGGCTCAGCAGTTAAGAGCACTGGTTGCTCTTCCAGAGGACCCGGGTTCAAATTCTCAGCACCCACATGGCAGCAGCCCACAACTGTCTGTAACTCCAGTTCCAGGGATCTGAAACCCACACGCCAATGTACATAAAATAGAATCAATTATTTAAAAAAACATTAAAAAAAAAGCAATGATCTGCCTGAAGCCTCAGGAATAAGGGACAGAATTAGGACTGAACCTGTCACTCTGATTCCAAACCATCCCTGTGTCCACACCAGCCTAGGGAATTCTTTTTAAAGTCCCTTCCATACGCAAGGAGACTTTCAGTACTGGACTCTGCCTCTGGGGACATAGACATTGGGGGTGTCTGGTTCTTGGGGAGTGTCTCCACAGACAGAGGACTGTACCTTAGCCTTCCAGTATGGCTACTGTCTCTCCTGGTGGGGAAGCCTTCAGAACCTTGGGGTAGAGCACCAAGGCATACCCAGGCTGTTCAGTGGGCCTGTGCTGTGAGGATGCCTGGCAAGCACATGCTCCTAGTCCTAGATTCCTCTTATTATTACTTTTCTGGCAGTGCCGGGGACTGGAGCCCAGGCCTTGGGCATGCTAGGCAACTGCTTCACCGTGAGATGCACCCACGGCTCCCCCACTTTCATCTTCTGAAAAGGGGTCCACGTCCCTCATGGGACTGAGGCCGTAGGCACCAGGCAGGCCACAGGTAAGAACCTGAGAGCAACTCATTCTCTTCTATCCCTCAGCACGTGTTCATCTGGCACTTTCTGCCTTATCCTGTTAGGAACCAGCTCAAGGGGAACTTTCCATGCCCAAAGGCCTGCATCTGCTGCCAATTAGGGGGCAGGTAATTACCCTACAATTTCAGAACCCTGCCAACTGCTAATGACCTCTGCCTGCTTAGGCAGAAAGGGAAGCTGTGCTCTCACATAGAATGAAGGGCCTGGAGGCTAGCCTGGAGCAGTGGGTATCACACTACTGCTTGTTTGCTGAATTCTCTGCCTTACATGGAACACCCAATATGTAAAGCAGGCAAGAGTTGAGCTGCTTTGATTGAAGGAGTTGAAGGGGTACGTGGGAATAGGAAGAGAACTCTATTTGCTCCAACGGTCTACATACTGGAGAGCCAGGGGTGGGGTGGGGCTGCTGGTGGGGTGGGTAGCAGAACAGAGAAGGCTTGGGGCAGCTAACCAGGCTTTCGGAAGCAAAGGGACTGTGTGTAAGGGCAGGCCCCTTAGGGCAGAGCTGGCCAGCAGAACCGGCTGACTCATCTCTCACAGCAAGATGTCGGTCTGTACAAACACCAGGGACACCTCCTTTATGAAAGCCATGATGACTTCATCCTGGACATGCCTCAAGCTTTCTTGAGCTTAAAAGGATATTTTGGGGAAACTTTCATAGAGAGGAAATATTGAAGGGCTGGAGAAATGGCTCAGTAGTTGAGAGCACTTGCTGCTCTTGCAAAGGATCTGGGTTCCGTTCCCAGCACCCACATGCCGCTCACAACTATATGTGCATATAAACACACACATAAATCAAAAATAAACAAATATTTTTTAAAGAGAAGTATTTTATGTGAATCCAGCATTCCCTTTAATGTGCCTGCCTGCCTTTCCCCCTTGTTAAAATCAAATAAAATTAAATTTAAAATTAAATTAAATTAAAATTAGCATCACATCACAAATCTCACTTTTTTTTTTTTTTGATTTTTCAAGACATGGTTTCTCTGTGTAGCCTTGGCTGTCCTAGAACTCAATCTGTAGCCCAGGCTGGCCTCGAACTCAACAGAGATCCGCCTGGCTCTGCCTCCTGAGTGCTGGGATTAAAGGTGTGCACCACCACCGCCCAGCACAAATCTCACTCTTCTGGAGGTTTTATTATTCCTTTTCATTTCTGAGAACTTCATATGTATATGCAATTAAACATGATCATATCCACTCCCTACCCCCTCCTCTGATTTTCCACGCATCTCTTCCACCATGTCCTGTCCTCCCAACTTCATGACTCTTCTGGGTTTGTGAAATTATTTTCACCGCCTGTTTCTCTGTGTGTTCGCAGAACACGCTGTCCCAAACCCTGTTTGCCTAATGGTGCGGTTTCTTTCCTTCTGCCTGCCTACCTTGCCTACCTTCCTTCCCTCCCTCCCTCCCTCCCTTCCTTCCTCTCTCCCTTCCTTCATGCCTTCATTTCCCTGCCTCCCTCCTCCCCTCCTTTCCTTCCTTCCTTCCTTTTTCTCTTTCTTTCTTTCTTTCTTTCTTTCTTTCTTTCTTTCTTTCTTTCTTTCT
>CABHPP010101105.1:0-15288 GCA_902168425.1 Peromyscus attwateri | reverse complement strand
GTGTGTGTGTGTGTGTGTGTGTGTGTGTGTGTGTGTGTGTGTGTGTGAAAGAGAGAGAGACAGACAGACAGATAGACAGACACAGAGAGAGAGAGAGAAACTATTAGAAGTTAAAGTTCATGAGATGTGCCTAGCGTTTCTTCTAGGTACCTTTGGGAAAAAAAGCCTGACCCCCGCTGGCCAACCAGAGTATCCACTCCTCAGATCCAGCCAAGGCCAGCGCAAAATCCACAGGCTGCAGCTAGAGGAAGGTTTACCTGCATGATCTCTGCACTGGCAGAGCCCAGTCTAGTCCACAGTATTTTACCAGAGCTGCATAGGACAAGGGCGTGGGGCTGAGTGCACACCTGGATATGCTGAGCACTGAGAGCAGAGATCTTCCTGTGCCTAATGACGAGCATCTGCTTCAGGTGAGTGCTCTGTATTCACAGGAAACGCCAAGCTGGAAAGCAGCAAACAGTTCTGCCCTCAGCCTTAAGACTCTAAGGTCAACTCCTGCCCCACGAGGCCTCATCATTTGCAACTGCTCATTCTTCCTTAGGATCCCGGGTCCCAGAGCTGGCACCTCAGTCAGACTGGCATTACAGCTCCATGCAGTCTCCAGTCTGTGCTATCTGTTCTCTACATTCTTCTCTAAGTAAATCCTGCTCATCTTAATGGCAGTTTCCACCAATTCTTGTCTACAAGGCCAGGCTACAGATGCTTGCTTGAGATCAGAGGTAAGCACTGGTAGATAGATTACCTCATCTTAGGAAGCATCAGGCTGTAAGGACTGTGGAACCTAAAGGAACAAGACCTTCTTTCCCTACCACAGAGCAGCCAGCTGGGAAACAGGCAAAGATCCAACGGACCAGGAGCCAGGTTCCAGGAAACACCACACACAATCCCAGATCAGACGGAACCTGAAAACGCACACACCCTGGACTCCACGAAGCAACACTCTGCTACAAGCCCCTTTCCTTGGGTTTCAGACATGCCAATCATGAGGCCTGACAGACAGTTCTAGGAGCCCACAGTTTGCTGAACAAGGTGAAAGTGGTCATCCAGAACCAGGAGAGGCTGACAGAAGCTTGTCCCAGGGCTGACTGGGAAGTCCAAAAAGAATGTCTATACCAAGGAACTTATCATCAAGGGAAACTAAGCATTCATTTTTTTTAAGGGAGCCTGGAACATTTTATTTATTTATTATGTATACAGTGTTCTGTCTGCATATATGCCTGCACCTCCAGAAGAGGGTGCCATATCTTATAGATGGTTGTGAGCCACCATGTGGTTGCTAGGAATTGAACTCAGGACCTCTGGAAGAACAGCCACTGTTCTTATTAACCTCTAAGTCATCTCTCCAGCCCCAAGCATTTATATTTAAAAAAAAAAAAGTAAATAAAAAACTTATGAGTAGAAATTTTAAAAAGCATAATTTGTAAATCAAAGAACTACTTTTTCATTTAAAAGAAAAAGTACATTCAGCCACAGCTCTAGTCAAACTGATGGGGAGTGAGGAGATGGATATTCAAAATCAGAAGGGACACAGAAATACAGCTCCAGTGAAATCATGGAGTATAATGCCCAACCTCACCCTAGCAAACTCAACACCTTGGTAAAAGAGCAGACCCTTAGAAATACGGATGATTAAAACTGATCCAAAAAGTCCTGAACAGAGTGATGGAAAATCCGGGAAAGGCTCAAAAGTTAACCTTAATATCTGGACTTGTCCCACACAGCTCCACAGAGGAGGTCTTGAAATCCTCAGGAAGCAGGGAACTCCTGTGCTATGTAAACTGTCCACGTGGAGTGCAGTGACCGGCACTTGCTAAGTGCCTGCAACTCTGATAAGTGGCTCAAAACCATTTAATCATTTAATTTTCACAACTATGTGAGGTGGTTTTCTTCAAATTACAAGGTAAGAAAATTGAAGCTTAGAAAGGGTAAAAACATGACCACACGACTACTAAAATTGTGGGGCTGAAATCCAACCCTATTTTTACTTCTAAAGTTGCTCATTTAATGACTACACAGTACCACCACATCACCAGATTCCAAGTCTGTAAGGGTTCTCTTGAGTTGCTGGAGGGAATGGGGGAGGAAGAAAACTCTGGAAGAAGGAAGAGCCAGTAGGGAGCTGATATAAGCATCTAGATGCACAACCAGTCTATGGCGAGCATGGGTGAGAAGAAAGAGAAGGGGAAGTGTGCGGAGGCACAGCTGAGTGCCAGAGGCTCATGGGGACTGAAGAGCCCAGGTCCAAATGCTCAGGTCACACACAAGTCCACGGGATTTGATACCTGGGCTTTCCCAGTGAGAAAAACTAGACGCACACACACACACACACACACACACACACACACACACACACGGAACCCTACACACACCCCACTCTCCTACACACACTGTGATTTACAAAGATGCTGTATATAGAAGAGGAGTGGGGCTGCAGGGCCTGACAAGCAGGCCCCACATAAACCTACATTACTTCCTCTAATCACATCTTAGCATCCTCGGAGACAGTCTTCCCAGGCCTCCTAGATCTTAAAAACTAGGGATGGAAACTGAGATTTCTATCACAGCCAGATGCTCCAGAAGTGAAGCATCCGTGCCTTGCACAGGGGTCTCTGGTGTCTTCCATGAGTGAGGGCTGTTCCCCACAAACATGGCAAACGAACTCAGAGCAGCTAAATGTGGAGAAGTATAAAAGAGGTTGGGAGACACAGTGGTCGGTCCCTCCGCGTTAACCAGTAAGTTGCACATCTGGCCATAGTTGTCACCCGATGCCAGCATCTCAGAAAAGAACCACAGACCTGAGTCAATGCTTACAGGGAAAACAGACATGCTCTATGCCAATGCCTTTAAGCATCTCGCCAGTGCTTGGGATCAGCTTTTCTACCATGGCGTTTTCTCAAATAGTAATCAAATGGGACTCAAGATACAACTCAATGTCTCTTCGGCACTGCCGTCTAAGAGCTCAAAGGCAGGCTCTCCGACCCACGTTAGCCTGGACATTCCACAATGGCACACTGCACACCACAGCACATGTAACCTAAGAGTTGGTACGGGAGCTGAGGACAGAGGAACGGAAGGGGAGGGAACAAGTTCAGAGAAAGATGAGACTCTGGGGGCAGCGGCCATCTACTTCCCTTCCTTCCTGGTGAACAGAAATTCTAGGTATCGGTGCTGCCACTGCAGGAACCAGAGTCCTGGGTGCCCACCACACTTTGTTCTGTTCCCACAGGAGAGACAAGAGATAAGCACTTGTGTGGAGGTCGGCTGATAAGCCCCCGCCCCACCCCCCCACCCCACCCCACCCCACCCCACCCCCGCCCGGCACAGTTACTGAACATGAGGCAGAGGGCTCCATCACTGCAAATAGCCTTAGCAGTGTTGGCAGTAGCGTGAGCTCCTACACTGAGCGCTGCCTGCTCCAAGTGTGGCCCTCCTCACATCCCTGCAGCAGCCCTCCAAGCCTTGCTGTGAATTCCTCATTTGCCTAACTTGGCCAGAATCAGTTTCTACTGCTTGCATCAAAAACTCTGGAACAAGGCCAGTGAGATGATGGCACACACAGTCCTGATGACCCGAGTTTGATACCCAAAACACACATACACACATGCATCAACAATAAACAAAATCAAACAGCTCAAAAACTCTGGGACGGAGGCGAGACAAGGAGAAAGAAAACCAACAGGGCAGGCAGGCAGCGCTTGGAAGGAGTCACTGGCCACCAGCAACTTCCTCATGCTTTTGACAACTATGTCAGCGAGAGAGCAGAAGGAATTTGTACCCTAAATACATAACCTCAAGTGTGGATTTAGGTAAAGAATGTTTACAAATGGAACTTGGGCTACACATTCCCACAAGAGGTAGGTAATGAGACATTTGAGACGGAAGTCCTGGAGACTGCAATATCGTGTGGCAGTATGTTTACTTCAAGCATTTCTGTCTCTACTTGATAAGGTAACAGACGGTGTAATTCTCCATCCAGGTCCCGACGTGAGACTTTAATGAACGGGTAGAAGGGCATTTCACAGGCCCACTTTGCCAGTGGGGTTCACCACGTACCAATTAAAAGGGAGGCACCAAACAGCTCGGAGGTGACCACTGGCCCAGTTTAACCATCACACTGTAAAACACTGAAATCAAGTTTTCAAGTGGGATGGGAATCGAGACTAAGAATGCACCTTTATTGTGAAAAAAATCTACAACTCAAAAGGGAAATCTGGCTAAGTTTGTGGATGAGGTGAAGGGTCTTTAAAGCTCAACACTGAGGAGCTGACTAGGAAAGCAGGCTGGGAGGATGGGACACGGTACTGTAGTGCCCAACCACCACCATCTTGGTTTACTCACTGCGTATGTTAAATGGAGTTTCACATACATAGCACATATGCTCACATGGGTGGCATAACCTCACAGCTACATGAATAAACAAAATTTTCCTTTATTTTTTATGTGTGCACGTGCACACATGTATGTATACATGTTCACACGTGTAGGCACACCTGTGGATGAAGGTGCGCATGTGTATATGTTGTGTAAAGGTTGGTTGGTGTCAGGTGTATTCCCTGATTAATCTCTATAAACTGAAGCAGGATCTCTGGCTGAACCCAGAGCTCACTGATTCAAGTAGTCTAGTTAACCAGCTTGCTCTAGGGCAGCAGTGCTCAATGTGAGAGTCAATGACCCCTTCACGGGGTCACCTGAGACCATCAGAAAATACAGACACTTACATTGCGGTTCAGAACTGTAGCAAAGTTACAGTTATGAAGTAGCAACAGAAATAATCTTATGTTGGGGGTCACCACAACACGAGGAACTGTATTAAAGTCACAGCATCAGGAAGGTAAGAACCACTGTTCCAGGACTTCCCTGCCTCTGCCTCCTGTGCACTGGGATGACAGGCGAGACACCACACCCACTCGGCCTTAGCATGGGTTTGGGAATCTGCACTGCAGTTCACGCTTGTACAACAAGCGCTCTACCCCCGGCTGTCTCCCCAGGGCCCACTCATTTGTTCTTATAAAGGAAACTAAACTTGAAGGCTGCCTTTGGTCACAGAAGTGCAAATAAAACTAAGGGCTCACTTGTGCCCTCTGACTTCTAGGTCACCTGACAAACATTCCATTCCACCACAGAAGAGCATCACCTAGACTGGAGGAACAGAGCAAAGTCTTCAAAGAACACAGTAACCCAAACCCACCTCCAGCTGAATTCCTGTGTGCCTCAGTTCCCCCAGCCAGTGCTCACAGCTACTTCACCAGCACTTCATGGCACTGAAATTCCTCTGAGCAAGCTTCCACTCCACTGGCTTTCCTACAACCTGCCCGGTGGGATGATGCAGTCAGAGGGATCCCCATTCACCTGGCTCTGGACCACACTAGGAAAAGCTCTTGCTCCACGTAGCCCTAGGCCAGACTAATACAAACAGCAACTCCTGGTTTAACACTAGAGAGCAAAACTGAAACATAACAAGCTTGTGGAAAACCGGTCTCAGCCGACGCAGGAATGGAGCCCAAGAAAGCAGGCACTTTTCTCCTAAAATCCGTCCTCCGCTGTCTGCCCATGGAGGTCATTGATCTCGTAGAAACTATTGGATTATTTAAATGTCTCAGACAAGGAAAGGAGAGGCACTGGAACAGAGGAAGAAGATATGACACTTCCAAGCTTCTCGACCCCAAGATGGAAGGTGGTCAGTCCCACTTTTCAGCCCCTTGCCAGCAGGTATAATGTGGTCACCATAAACAACCCGGTCAACAGGAGACTGGGAAGAGGAGGTACGAGCTGCTCTAGAAAAGGACATAGACACTACACAGTCTCAAAAAAAAAAAAAAAAAAAAAAAGGCAGCTCATCTTATTTGTTTAGAAAGGATACCCATACACACAATGTTTTGCATTGATTTTTCTGGTTGCTATTAAGAATTCTCTCAAGAAACAGAAGGGAAATAGAGCTGCTCGTCTCTCTTTGCCAGGAGAAGCTCCTGAGAGGAGGGAAAAAAAAAAAAAGCCATCGGAGATATATAGCTGACTATACATTTGGTTCCTCGAGTGCCCGATCCCCAGGAGTTCTGATGAAGTCAGAGACTGACTTCACAATCAGAGTTTAAGCTGCTAGCCCTTGAAAGCTGTAAATGCTTCCTTTCTCTGTGCACATCTCCTTCAGCCACGCAGTACCAACTCCAGGAAGTCAGTTAAAGGGGCGAAGGTACCTAAGATGCACAGGATAAAGAGAACGTGATTACAGACGCCACTTCAATCTAGACCTGAGGGCTACAAAGCCAAGCCTAGGGAGTAGGAAGAAATGATCTCAATTATCACTATGGGGGCGGGCAGGGGTGCCCTGTGGATTATTGCCAGCTCCCAGGAGAACACACACAGTTCACTACTCCTGCAGTGACCCAGATGACGAAAGCAAGGGACGCCATCTCCAAAGTCCCAAGGGGCCAGGCAGAGCCAAGGGGAGGAGGACCCCCTTACGGGCTATACAGGGGACCAGAGCGCCCCCTATACAAGGCATACTGATTTCTGAAAGGTACTGGCCTTGGCAGCCTGGCTACCTGACCTTTAAGACAGTGGTTTACAGAAGCTCCTCAACTGAAGTTGTATCCTGATGAACGTACCAGAAGTTTAAAACGAAGTAAGTCGAAACTGCATTTACTAGACCCAACTGACCAAAGCACAGCATCAGCACCATGATGCACTGTAAACTCTCGACGGCTGACCCTCACTCCTGTGGCTGGGCACTTTGGCTTCTATAGCCAGCAAGCACCACACACCAGCTGAGGAAAAGATACACTGGAAACCCCGACTACTGCTGCCACTCGATATATACTGCTTTCCCTAGGTAGTGCTGGGAAGTCATTAAGTCCTCATCAGCTGTGTCTGGGGCAGGAGACGGAGGGAAAGGCAAGCACATCCGGGAATACGGAGAGTAGCTTGTGGACCAGCCCGGAGTGACTACGAAGCATAGACTGACTTTTTATTTTTATTTTTTTTCAAATCACAGGGAAGGACTGCAAACCTCCCCAGGACCCAGGCACCTGACATCTCATTTACACCAAAAGATTTACTGTGTACAGAAAGAACGCTTCCATCCTAACAGAGCTCAGCAGATCCTCTCTCTCCCGGGGCAGGAACACCCACAGACAAAAGCAGGCCAAGGGAATGGCCGGGCTCCCTCCAGAAGCCAAGGGACTGAGGACCTGGAGGGAGGGCAGGGGTGCAGAGCAGTCACAGAAGCCAGCAAGCAGGGGAAGCCGAACAGTGTCCTGTAGCTGCTTCTCAAGAAACATCTAGAAACTGAAGCTAGAGGAGCAGAACGCTGCACTTTCCAAGACAATGTGCGAAGCCAATTTTTTAAAGTGTCTTTTGTTTTCAGTACTTGCTGAACATTAACACAAACAAACATCGGACTACACGGAAGCCTTCACCCCTCAGATGCAAAGTCCGTTCAGCTGGGACAGTGATTACTGCACAGTCCTCAACTACGCAGTGCGCCTTTCCCTTGGAGTCCCACGGCCCTCTCCCCCAAGACGTAGCTGATTCGTGCCGGGCCCCAAAGTCTCAGACCTGCTAATGTTACAACCCCAGGGTAGGCGCCTGTCTCCTCTCCAGGGCCACCTGCCCTCAGATCAGGAGGGCTCACGGACAGCAGGCCACGTGGGGCCTCCCAGAAGCCCAGGCAGGTCTCCCTCCCAGGCTCTGCTTCAGACTGTGCACTGAGCTGTGCGTGATCTACAGTCGGGAGCGTCTGCTGTACAACGGGTCCTCAACAAGTGACACCTTGAAAGGTGTCACCCATCCCTGCTGGAGAGTTTTCCAAGTTGTATATATGTCTGCTGACACTCTTACAAAGGCACAGCCTAAGTGGCCAGCACAGAGTCAGACAACCTGTACTAAACACGAGGCTGAATCGCAGACTATCTCAGAACCCAGTACAAAGCAGCTGCAAGCCTTTCTCGTGTCTGACGAAAACGTGACGAGTCGGTTTTCGCTGCTGTTCTGTACCAGCTGTGTAAACACTCTCCTCTCGCCACCGAGTGTGGCTGACACACCTCTGTGGAACTGCCGGTGACCCCGAGCGGAAAACGCTCCTGCCGCTTTTCTAAGACACACAGAGGGGCTGAGAACGCAGCAGCGCGGTGGCTCACCATCTGCTTGGTGGACAAGGGACCCTGGTTTTGTGGGCCGGGGAGACAGCTCAGTGGGTAAAGTACTGGCCGCACAAGCGTGCGTATCTGAGTCCAGATCCCCAGCTCCCACATAAAAGGCTGGGTGAGGTGGCGTGCCCTGTCACCCCAAATCCCGGTGCTAAGGAGGCAGAGAGAGGAGGATCCCTGGGGCGTGCTGGCCAAGCAATCTAACCAAACCAGTAAATATTCTGTGACAGACAGACAGACACACACACACACACACACACACACACACACACACACACCCTGTGTCCCATCTCCTATAACCTCCCCCAACCCAAAGAAAGAAAACATACTCTATCACGGTTTCCCTTTTAATCTGAAAACAAAAATTTACCTCATTCATTTCCAAACAAGACACTACACTGTCACCTCCAAGCCTCTTTAGAAAGCAACAGGGAAGCTGTGTATGAAGCGGCGAGCAGCTGCCATGTGAGCAGACTGTGAGAGTGGAGGCCGGCAGGCGCTTTCACAGACACGGTCCTACAGCCAGCATCCCCAAGGCTCACACAGTCCAACAGCATGGTGGGGTTTTTCTTTCAGTCTTGCAACTTTTATTTATTGATATTTGTTTGTTTGTTTGTTTTATTTTTAGTTTTTCAGGACAGGGTTTCTCTGTGTAGCCCTGGCTGTCCTCAAACTCACTCTGTAGACCAGGCTGGACTTGAACTCACAGAGATCCTCCTGCCTCTGCCTCCCGTGTGCTGAGATTAAAAGGTGTGCGCCACCACCTGGCTTCCACTTTTATTTTTATTTTAATTTTTGATAATCAACTCTGCTGCTGGGTTCCACTCCTGGAAATACACCAGAAGGTGACCTTGGCAGGTTACTTAATTCACACTTAGTACTTCAATTTCTGTAAAATGTGGGGGGAAAGATCTATTTCAGAGTCCAAAAATCAAACACGCTAGGGTAGGCAAAGCTCTCAGTAAACTGTCTGACACACAGTAAGCACACAATAAATCTTAACCATGAAAACAATAATGGGTTATTAGCATCCATCAAAGGCTGCCTGCATCACTACTTAGCGAAATTTTATCTATTAACTGGAAGCTTGGCACCTACTAATAAGTGGTTTATTATCCACAGGACTAGTCATTAGGAACAGAGGAACAGCCAAGCAAACACACCAGGTGCATCTGGTCATCTAAAAATTGCTAAGTGACTTGGACAACCAGCATCAGAGGCTGTGGTAACCCAGGTTAGACCAGATGCGTCAGGCAAAGGAATCCTCACTTCATTGGGGGCAGTTTTCCAGAGATGTGCCGGAAACCCTTAGGAGAAACGTTACAGTCCAGAGTCTCTTCTCCACAAGTGGGAGAATTCTCTTCCTTGAGGGGAGCTGGGAAGCAAATGGAGGATTGAAGACTAGAAAACCTCAGGATGGAGGAGTGTGGACTTCAGGAACGAAGGACAGGAAGATGAAAGAACCACGGTGAACAGAGAAGAAGGCTCCAGTCACATGGGAAAGTGAAGCTGGCAGAGCCAAGCGGAGCAGGCAAGCCATTCGTGAGATGGAAGGAAGAAGACACAGAGGACATTAACTCTGGCCAGAGCTATCTCCTCCTCCACCATGTCTCACATGTCCTAGGAGTCTACTCCAGTTCTTTCCTGCTGGAGCAGGGAGAGCCCAATCCCACTAGCTGGTGCTTTCTACAGAATGTAAGCAGATTTGCAAATCTGGATTCAGTTCTTCAGGGAACACTGATGTCACCGTGCTGTGGGCCCAGAGACACAGATACAGGATATGGAGACTGGCCTGAAAGCGACCTGGACAGCATGTCACTTTTTTTTTTTCTTTTCAATTAAAAATTTTTTAAAAAATGTTTTTCTAAGGGGGAAATATGTGCTAGGATTCTAAAGGCACTCAAATTTGTGAAATGGTGAATATTTCCTAGCTGGCTTTTTGTTGCTGAGATAAATACTATGACGAAAAGCAGCTTGGGGGAGGAGGGGGTTTAATCTGGCTTGCAGGTTGTTTGGACCATCACGGCAGGAAACAGGAGCAGGAGCTCAAGCCAGGAACCTGGAGGCAGGAACTGCAGCTCACACCATGCAGGACACTGATTACTGGCTTGTTCCACCATCTTTCCTGTACAGTCCAGGCCCACCTACTTAAGGATGGCACCAACCATGGCAGGCTGAGCCCTCCCATATCAATAACAGTCCAGAAAAATGCCCCCACAGACTTGCCCATGGGCCAATCTGATGGAGGCAATGCCCTAGCTGAGGTTCCCTCTTCCCAGGTGACTAGCGTATGTCAAGTTGACAAAGACTTGCCAGGACAAAGAGCATACTAGACACAGTATACGCATGTGTGTTCTTCGTGTTCTGTATGCATGTTTCTACATATGCAGATGGGTGTTGGGTATATATGGAGGCCAGAAATCTACTGATTCTGTTGGACTGGCTGACCAGCAAACCCCAGGATCCTCATGTCTCTACCTCCCCAGCTCTGGGATTACAGGGTACACCCAACTGTCTTTGAGTGTGGGTGATCTGAACTTAGGTCCTCAGGCTTGTGTGGCAAACACTTTGCTTCTGAGCCATTTCCCTAGCCCCATTAGACACATTCTCATGTACCAAGCAGTGTGTGTGGCTATCTATACCTCAAAGAGGGGAGGAGCTTAGGATGAGTTTGAGAGCCAGGTGTGGGAGCACACACCTTTAATCCCAGTGCTCTGGAGGAAGACAGGAGGATCCCTAAGTTTTATATATATATATATATATATATATGTATATATATATATATACATATATATACATACACACACACACACACACACACACACACACACACACACATAACTGACAAGTTCCACAGTGCAAAGGAGCAATCTCCACAGCTCACAGCATCAGAACTTCATTAACGAAACGAGACTTCAGCTGAACCCTTGAAATGTTTCTCCAAAACAAAGTTTTATGTTCTCATAGTTTTCCCTCTGCCCCAACTTTAACAAAACCTAACAATACTCTTCTATTTACAATTTAAGTTTTTTTTCTTTGTTGTGTTAAAACCAGCACTGAATTATCAAAACTAGTGTTTGTCTAATATGTAGGATCTTTATTTCTTTGCCCTACCCCAAGGTAAGTTAAGGCATTTTTCCTTTATACCATTATTTTCTCTAGTACAATCTGTTTTCTTCCCTTCCTTTTAATATTTTCTTTTCTTTTTTAAAAGATTTATTTATTTATTATGTATACAGCATGTATGACTGCAGGCCAGAAAAGGGCACCAGATCTCATAGTAGATGGTTGTGAGCCACCATGTGGTTGCTGGGAACTGAACTCGGAACCTCTGGAAGAGCAGCCAGTGCTCTCATCCTCTGGGCCATCTCTCCAGCCCCCTTTTAATATTTTCACTCCAAATACATTACTCACCAGGATCAGGACAAGCCACATTTACTTAACATTATTTCACTCTGGGGACTGAATGTGTTTTCTCCTTCTTCCCCTTCACAAAACATTTGACAAAAAATGGGGGTGCCCACAGGTACACACCCTGTCCCAAGGCAGAAACACAGGGAGACACAGGAAGGGAAAGCTCTCGCTACACACATCTGCAGGTGAGTGCTGGTCACTAAGGTTGCTTATCTCCTACTCTAAGCCAAAATTACCTTTGTCTGCTCGCTGTCTGGGTCTTCCAGCCAAGCATAAGGATCACAGATTTTATGTCCATGATAATCCTGTACCTGCAAAAGACAAAATGAGAGGTCTTGAGGTGACAGTGCCCAAGCCCAGTTAAAAAATATATATTCTGCATGTAGAGAAATTCGAAAGGGCCAGACAATGATACTAATTGGCTCCCTGGCAACATGTCTGCCCAAATTACCACATGAACCAAAGTTGGCAGGTTCTCAAAGGTGTCAAGCCACTCTTCGTGAAAAGAATGTTTTAGCAGGAAAGAAAGATGAAAGGTCTGAATAGGAACTGGCTCCATCTGTACAGCATCGAACAACATGGCGGGCTGCTGAGCTGAAGAAACTCACAACTGTGTTGCTGGGTAGAAGCACAGAAGGACACAATGCCGTGGGCACACATGGAAGACACACCTGGGAGTCAGCACACACGCCAGCACACACGCGCTTCGGCTCCTGTTCACACTGACCCTGGCTAATGAAATCAGCTCCCTACAACACTGCATATGATCAGTTTTGCTTTGGGTCTGAACTACTAAAAGCAAGTTTCTAATTCATACCCTGGTTCTGCTGCCAGCTACAGAAGCTGGCCTACACACCGTGGGGCATGCTCAAACGACAGCCTCTTTTGGACTGTTATGAGATCATCTTTTGTCACTTACACACAGCACAAATGCCATCACACACACACACACACACACACACACACACACACACAGAGCACAAATGCCATCACCACTTAGACACTTGAAGAAATGAAACTGTTCCATGTTGACGGAGCCTGGGGTGGGGGGAGCCTCTGGAACTCCCGAACTAAGATGCTTCTAACAGCACAAAGTCCAAGGCCTGGCCCCATGGACCAGGGAAGGGAGGGGCTGGAAGACATACACAGGCTTGCTCCTCACCACTCTCCATGTGATCACGCCTGAAGACACAATCCAAAAGGAAAAAGAATTATACAATCTCTCTACCTCAAAGGGTCAAGATGAATCCAATTAACTCAAGCCTACTATCAGTTTCTCCAGTCTGTGGGTGACCCTAACACTCTGGGTAAGGCTTCTTGCACTGGGCTGTGTGGGACCGTCACTGCTACCATGATGAATTTGTAACTTGTCTCCTTGCTATATATCACGAAACCAGAAGGCTGGGGCTATTCCCCAAGGAAGGCAAACTCTCCCGGAAAGAGCACCTGAACGTTCCTTCTAGTGCTCCTCCAAGCCCAGTGTCTCCTGCCTACACCCCTGCCTGTCGGCATTTCTCCCTGTCTGGAGCCACCTGAGAGAAATGGAGGATGGACAGAAAAGGCGGGGTGAGCAGGGGGAAGGTCTGGAAGGAGTTTCATTACACAAAAGACAGACCAGCACAAGAGACCTAAAAACAGCCTAAACCCGCTCCTCAAAGGTCTTCATAAAAACCGATTTTCCACCTTTATCACTCTCAATTTTGGCTGAACGCCACTCAATGAAAGCATTTTAAGATCTCATCTACAAATCTTTCACATTTGACACCTTGAGTGGTTATATAATAGGTTTATAGTGAAAACTTTCTCTCTGTTGTCAATACAGAAATCATAGTTTTAAGTCCTCTGAGGAGCTCTGGCAGGCACAGGATTGAGCAACATGCCTACAGCCATCCACATTCAGTCAGGGCTGTGACCAAACCAGTCGGCCAACCTGGAGCACAGACCACTTTAAAAATGTCCTTGGGCATAACCCCCAATTTGCTTTTCATAAGAAAGTAGAAAAGTTAGTAACGTAGTCATAGCAGTCCACCGAGGCAAAGTGTTGCTGTGGTATTTATTGAGCATTCACTGACCATTCACGACTTTTCTACACAAAATGGGCCGATTTACTATATAAAAAGTTGTTGATAATTCCAGGTTACAGATTGCAAAACACATTTCAGAGAGGTTAATAAGAAGAAAGGTCAAATGGTTCACCATGTGCAGCCAGGAGACTGCGTTCATAATACACCATGGATTTCTTCCACATTAATTTATCCAACCCTTGCTGTGAGGTGAGGAGACTAAAGCCAGAAAGAGCTAACGAGTGGGGTGCAGCCTATCTGACCCCAAAGCCTGAGGGTCTAACACTCTGCTATGTCCTTAGCTAGGAAGCCTGACCAGGTGTACCCCAACAAATACATGGCTGAGCTCCCTCTCAGGACCCAGAGCATCACATGCCAGACTGCCTAGCAAACAGTCCCCTACAAGAAGTAAATATGTCTTCCCAGATCCAGCACTGTCTTCTGATGTTAGTTACCACCAAGCCAAGAAACGATTCTCCAGTACGCTCCTACTGTCAATCCCCAGGAGCCACAGTCCACAACATCCTCTTCATGGTTGCCCCCACCCCTTTGTAAGAACATGCCCTACAGAGTGGTCTCACAGCCACTTGAAGAGACGTTATATACATCGAATCCATCATGATCTAAGCCTGGAAGCCATCCTTCACCTCCCCGAGGGGCTGTGAGAGCCCTGACAAGACACTGCACTGCTTGATGCTGTTCCTCACTGCACTGGGTCTGCGTCTCTTTCCAGCTGCCCCCAGGCCTGACTTTCCATGGGTGGTGTGGTCATGCGGGTCTTCCTGCTAGCCTCTAGGTAAACGCAATTTCACAGCTGTTCAGACTTGCACAACTATGGCTTGACTTTAATCTCGGGTTCATTATGTTCTTTCTCCCTTAGCCAGTCAACTCTCAGGCTCCATTTGAAAGTTATGTCCTTTTAGCCCCATCCTTCTCTGTGTTCTCCACTCACCCAACACCCTCCACAGGGCTCGGGGGTCCCGTGGGAGCCCCGCAGTTCCTGACCTGTTAGATAAGCAGCAATGGCACAGAAGGGATGATGGTCTTCCACGAGAAGGGCCACACTTCCAAATTTCTGCTCCTGAAGACCCAAGTCCACACATGGGCTTCACGCTCCAACTCCACATTTACGGGGAACTAACAAGCATGGCTGAGAGATGCTCAAGAGAGAGACAGAACTACAGAAGTCTCCAGCATGTGTTCTAGGGACCAAACCCACCCTCCAAGTGCTACACTGGAGCAAATGCATGACGTCAAGCCTAGGAGTTGGTGTTACAACCCCGCTGCAGGAAAATGCCACCCATGGAGGTTATCAGGCCAACATGACTACGCCATGAAAGCCACAGGCTGCCCCTGGCTGCTATTCCTGCACCAAGGCCTTGGTGAGAAGGTTCTAGAGCGTATTCTAAATAACCTCTTTACAGCTGTGTGTAAACCCTTAGAATATTTCATACAATCCCTACTTGGCCCTTGCAGGAACTGTTAAACTTAGATAAACTACACGATTGGTACAGACTGGAGTAGGGAAACATTAAGCAAGAACCAACACTACCCTCAACCCACCCCAAGGTTCAAAAAATAAACAAGAAAAACCCTAAGACTGTATTGTCAGTCACAAAATGGTAGTGGCTATATATACATGTAATGCATATTAATGATAATGTATT
>CABHPP010101104.1:18379-30040 GCA_902168425.1 Peromyscus attwateri | reverse complement strand
CACGCACGCACGCACGCACGCACGCATGCACGCGCGCGCGTCACACACACATACACACAGTCACTCACACTTTAAAAATAAACTAAGAAGAAGAGCTGGCCAAGCCAAGGAGCAAAGCCCCCCAGCCCAGCACACCACCACCAAAAGGCTAATATATCACCTCTCCATGTGACCCTCTCCCAGTTCCTTCTGGAGAGTACACACTCCCAGAAAAGGGTCTTGCTTTTCTCTGGAGCCCTAGAAGTCATTCTGTTATAAGGAGGTGTATAACATAAAAGACTCTATAGAGGACATTTACTATTCTCTGGAGTTGGAAAGCTCATTAGGGGTAAGAGTGTGAGCCCTCTGCCTGCTCCACTAGCTAGGAAGCTCAGCAGGTGCTGTGAGCTGGCCCGGCTAGAGAATCCTTGTCTATTCTGCTTTCCGTCCCGTTTGGAGGTGGGAAGGGGGTGACCTGGCCCAACTAGAGAATCCTTGTCTATTCTGTTTTCTGTCCCGTTTGGAGGTGGGAAGGGGGTGACCTGGCGCGCCTATGATTCCTTACGTCCTGTTCTGGAAACCTGTGAGCTTCTTCCAGAGTTAACTTTCTGCCCAACAGTATACACCCCCCGACACGCACGCACACGCACACACACCACTACCACCAAGATCCTTTAAGAAGTGAGCTCTAGGATTGTTCTGTTAACTTCTCCTGGGGAGATAGGCACACATACCTATTCACTCCAGAGAGAGCTCAAACTAAAGATAAAGGGAGCAATTCTACCACAGTATATCTTGGTTGAACCAGGGAGTTTATCAGGCTCACTATCACAGGTGAGGGGTTCCTTATAAGAGCATGGGTGACCCGCAAACAGCTACATCACCTAGTCCCACTCCATTCTGAATGGTGACCTCGTGGAAGCTGTATCATGGCATGTCCCTTTCAGCTAACATTTTTCTACCTATGTACTCCAGCTCTCCCAAGATCACTTGCAGCTCGGGAGATTGAAAGCTGGCCTCCCAAGTGAGTGTCCCAGGACCCTCCCCTCCTTCCATTAGGGCATGTCAGGAGTCCATCACCATCACCACAGAGCAGGCTAGCCCTGTCTGCTCAGTTAGGTGCTATGGCTCCCAGGGCAAGATGATCTCTAGTACAGAATGGCAATGGGATGATCACACTGTGCCCTGGGGAAGAGGCACGGTGCTCCATGAGAGGAGAGGCTGGAGAAAGCTCCATCAAGATTCTATAAGAAAGAAGCCCCTTGGCAGAGAAAGACTGGAAGCCCTTCCCCATCTGACCCAAATAGAACATGCATGAGAAAAGCCCACATTATACAGACATGGGAGAGGATGGTGCTGTGTAACTGACCTATAATGGGTCATGAGTCTCCTGGTCCAGGGCTCTGGAGGATTTTCACTCAGTCCACTACACCATTTTCAGGGGTGCTTTGCCTCTTTAAATAAACTTCTCTATTTCTCATTCTAACCATGTCCCTGGTCCAATTCTTCGTCTATGGACGCAAGAACCTAGAAAACTCAAGCTAGTGCCCCGGGACTCAGGTGCAAGCCTATAAGAATGGTACAATAAAGATAGATACCCACTCATTTCATAAACTATGCAGCATAGCATATATTAGCTCTTCTCTGAAAACTCAACTGCTTTCTGGCTTAAGCTCAGACACCAGAAAAACAACCGCACTAACTATCGATCCTGAGATGACCGCCTTCCATTTCACAGTTGCCACTTTTGCAAGATCGCTGTCACCTCAACCCTTCTGGGCAGTGCCAGGAGCGGCAGTTTTTTCTTTATAGCCATTGGCTCAGTTTAGGTTTCAGTGAGCTGTGAAGGTCATTGATTTGGACCATGGCCTGTTAAAAAAAAAAAGTGGCCAGATCCTCCTCTTCCTGGGATGATTGTCCAATTTCTTAAATTGCTTTTCACCTTGTACCATTTCCCTGTCTCAGAGTCGAAGCTTGTTTCTCAGTGTTTTAAACTCTTGGGTAATTTTTTCTAAAAGATAGTAAAGCCTAAAATATACAGTTGAGGTGATGACACATTCCACATGAGAAAGTTTGTGGATACTTAGCAAAGAGCCATATGGGGTGTGTGTGTGTGTGTGTGTGTGTGTGTGTGTGTGTGTGTGTGTGTGTGTGTGTATCTGTGTCTGTGTATGTGTTCTGGAGATATATCTTAGGTCCCCATGCTTCCATAGAAAGTGTTCTTTTTGTTTGTTTGTTTGGTTTGTTTTTTTTGAGACAGAGTTTCTCTGTGTAGCTTGGCATCTTTCCTGGAACTCACTCTGTAGACTAGGCTGGCCTCGAACTCACAGAGATCTGCCTGGCTCTACTTCCTGAGTGCTGGGTTTAAAGGCGTGCGCTACCACTACCCATGGCAAGTGTTCTAACTGGCTGAGCCATCTCCAGATCCCAGGTTTTTAAATAATGTGGGGAAAAGGTAAAAATGTAGCCTTCTTTTGAAGTTTTAGCATATACCTCATGGTCACAGTCACATATGTAAAATAAGTTGAGGAGGGAACTCATTAAAACAATCTTATGTATATGAGTACTGAGTACTCCTGGGGAGACCAACAGGTAAGCAGGGGAACCCCCTAGATTAGTAGCGTACAGAGTCTTTCCTATAGAGTGAACATACGCTGTCATTTTTCAAGTGTCTCCGTATGTCCTATGACGGGTAAAATTTAGCTTTGCTTCAATGCATTTTCAAATGTAGCATAGCCTTTTATCATTTTTCTCAGTCAGCTTCTAGCACAAGTCTCCTGTCCCATTCATAGTTATTTACAACTCCCTCTGAGTATGTGTGTGAGGTTAACATGGTCATCACAGTTAGCGGGGGTAACAGGAGGCAGAAGGTGACGGAAAAGTGAATGTAAGGAGTTCTCACACACACTCGCAGATTGTGTCCTCTGACCTTGCTCTAGGTGCAGCTCACCTCCAGTGATCTTAGAACCATGTCCTCTGAACTTTGACCCTGAGGCTGTCATTACCTTGTAAGCTTGCTTGAAGAGCACAGGGCAGGATCTTACACAGGAAAGACCACAGATGGGCTGATGCCCACGAGTTTGAGCAAGAACGCCATGAAGATGACTGAACTCCATACTCTTGGCTCTGGCCTTAGCAGTGAGGAAACCTGCCCAAGATGGTGCCCCTTGGCACAGAAATACCCTGGCAAATCATGACCGTACCCTCATGGGGCAGAAAGAGCTCCTGCCTCTCTTCCGAGTCTCACGAGGGCGTTAACCCCTTCCTGGTGGCTCAACTTGACTTTATCTACTGCCTAATAGCCCCACTTTCAAGTCCGTTCACATTGGGAGTCAGGCGTGTGCGGGTTGGAGGATGGATCGCACACACTGAGGTGTAGTGCACATATGCCTGGTTCCGGAGTCAGAAATGATGGACGAGGGCACAGGGGAAGAGAGGATCAGCTGCCGCACACCAAGAAGTTGGAATACAGCTAAGTGGCAAGGATGCTTGAGAGGAATAGGAGGGTGATGGTTTGCACAGCCCTCTCCTCCAGTTGCCCAGGCCTTTTTAGTAACTCACTGTCATCGAAGATACTACAGAGTGAACCAGCTGCCGAATGAACACATTATGAAGGCGTCAAAGAATAAATGACTGAGTGCTCAGCAGTAGATCCTCGGCCTTCCCACAAGGCCCAGGGAATATTTCAGGAGAGCGGTTGGAGAGAATGGAAGCTCCAGAGGCCAGCGAGGAGTGGTGTGGGATACTGTCTTCTGAACATGGCAAGGCTGCTCACAGCGGCTGCAGTGATCTGCACAAGACTTGCATGAGTTCAAGCCAATGAAACATTCCAGGAGAAGAGTTCCCAAGGTCCCACCCTTAGCTGAAGTCATTGGTAGTTAATGACTGCTGGGGAAGAGAGAGTCACTTTCCCTCAGGAGTGTGATAACCGGTAGGTGACCCATGTCCTAGTGGATGACCCTATGCTCATCCAGGTATGGTCAGCATTAATTGAACTAGGTGGGTTAGAAAGAAAGATGGGGGGCGGGGGGAGAAGGAGGAGGAGGAAGAAGTAGTAGTAGAAGTAGTAGTACTTGGGAGGGAGATGTGTCGGAGGGGTTGAGGGAAATGGAAGGGTAAGTAGGGGAGTAAATATGATCAAGATCGTGGTATCCATATATGAAATTTTCAAAAATAAATTAAAAATATTAAAAGCTAGTATAAACAAAGTGGGAGCACTGAGAGACAGAAAAAAGAAAAGTTGTGCAAATACCACTGAGCTCAAGCCCCTCCTACAGTGCACAGGGCGGCTTGCAGTGCACGGGGCGGCTTGCAGTGCACGGGGCGGCTTGCAGTGCACAGGGCGGCTTGCAGTGCGGTGCACAGGGTGGCTTTTAGTGCACAGGGCGGCTTGCGGTGTGGTGCACAGGGTGGCTTGAGGTGCGCGGGGCGGCTTGCAGAGCTTTAGGGCAAAGTTTCACAGAGCTCTGTCTTGCCTTCTCCCAGGCCTTTGAGAGCTCAACTTCTCTCACTTTCCCTCCCCTTCTTCTCTCTCCCTTTTCCTTTCCTTCTCTATTCCCATCTCCATCTCTCCCTTTCTCCCTCCTTCCCTCCCTCCCTTCCTCCTTCGCTCCCTCCCTTCCTCCTTCCCTCCCTCCCTCACTTTTCTCCTGTTTTTTGACAGGCTTTTCCTGCATAACCCAGGTTGGCCTTGAACTTACTATGTATTCCAAGCTAGCCTCCAATTCACAGTGATCCTCCTGCCTCAACCCCCCCCCCGCCCCCGCCAAGTGCTAAGAACACAGAAGTACACCACCATTCCTTGCTCAGAATAATTCTCTTAAGCATAGTAATTCTGAGTATTATTTTTAAATGTGCTATCAAAATGCTTTACAGACTTTTAATTCTAAATTATATAGTATGAATATTTAAAATTTTTTGATAGTTCAATCAAGCAAAATCAATGGAATCTATATAGACAGCCAGTAACCACAGACTTCGATAATTATTCCATATCAAATAGCCATAGAATAAGAGACGTGCCTTTGGGTTTTCCCTTATTTCTTTGCTTGAGTATTAGTTTGGTGTAACAAAATGAATGTCGTCGAGTAATTTCCCAGCCGTCTAGAATATGATGCACCCAGGATCAAGGTTCAAATAGGTGGGAGCCAGGTGAGGACTCTTTCCTGGTTTTTAATAGGCTACCTTCTTGCTGTGCCCTCACATGACACAAACAGCTCTGGTCGCCCTTTCTATTATTACAAGGACTTTAAACCCTTCATGGTGGCTCCACTTGACTTATCTAACCCTAATTACCTCACCTTCAAATTCATTGGGGATTGGCCCATATGAAATGGAAAAGGGGCATGTACATGGTCTATAGCAGTTTCATTTTGAATCTCTGGTCTTCATGTCAAGAGGCTCCCAGCCGTCTGTTATCAATATCCTAGTGTTGTGGTAATGGCTTATAACAACAGCTATTTCATCGGTTCAGGCTCCCTCCTGAGAGTTCAGTCATTCAGCAATGTGTCTGATGGGTAGGCTTGGCAACTGGCTTTTTGGCATGACAGAATCTCAGAATGGATCAAATATGCTCCCTGTTACTTCTCATCCTCCTGTTGGCTTGGCCAGCCTTCCTGTGGTAATCCCAAAGAGGCAGGGGAGAGGGAAGGAGAGAGGGAGTGGGGAGGTAGTGGAGGAGGTAGGGGGAGGGAAAAGGGACAGGAGGGGAGAGAGGAGGGGAAGGGAGAGGAGAGGAGAGGAGAGAAGAGGAGGGATGGAGCTAGCACATAAACACCAAAGCACCAAATCCTAGCCTTGGAGCTATGACATAGTTCCCTCTGGTCTTTTATATTTGTCTAGGGACCTTACAAAGCCAGCTCAGAACCATGTGATGAGATTACACATAGGCATAGGAAGATTGTCTAAGTCACAGTAGGGAAGAATATCCACAATGAGGAAACATTTGTGACCACGTTTTACCAAATGTGTTTTACTTTTGATTTGTATGTGTATTTATGTATGTGCATGTGTGTGCATATGAGTGCAGGAGGCTGTGGAGGCCAGCAGGGTGTGTGGAATTTGCTGGAGCTGGAGTTACAAGTAGTTGTGAATGGTCTAGCATGCATGGTGGGAACTGAACTTGGGTCCAGTACAAGAGCAGTGTGTGCTCTCAACCACTGGGTCATCTCTCTAGCCCCATAATTACTTTTTATTCAACATGCTTCCCACACCATGAATTGTTTCTATTCTATTGAAGAAAAAAATAGAGTAAGTCTGAGGATAATTTGTCTTGACTTTTTTTTATATACTCATTTTCTTTCTTAACAAAATCACTTCGATTTTGCAATGTGCATGTCAAAAATAGTGTATTTGTGGCTGGGGAGGTCGATCAGTCAGCAAGTACTTGCCTTGCAACCATGAAGACAAGTTTGATCCCCAGAATCCATGCTTTAAAAAAAAAGGCAACCAGGTGCATGATAGCACTCACAGTCCCAGGGCTAGGAGGCAGAAGCAGGAAGCTCTCTGGGGCTTTCTGGCCCAACACCATTGTCTACTTGTTGAGTTCTGGGCCAATGAGAGACCCTGGCACCTGAAGACTGTTACCTGAGGCTGTCCTCTTGCCTTTATGAACACATATAAAGATACATACACATATACACATACTGAAAGAGACAGGAAGAAATAGAATAATGGAGTTAATTTGGGTAAAATTTCTCCAAACTTGATTTCTTATCAACTTATTTGCCTTTTTCATAGAACAACAGGATAATAATCCGTTTTATTTTGCAGTGCACACATCAAAAGTAGCACACTCAATTTTTCATTTCAACTAAATTGACCCCCAAGAGTGGGTCTATAATATACGAGTCTGATCTTAGAAGCTGAGCCTCAATCCACACCTGTCTTGTTCTGTCTGCTCACCCAACCCCAACCTTGTGCCATCTGGCCACTTAGGAATTCTATTCGATTGACTTTTCCTTTATGTTCAGACACCTGCACAAACCTTGCTGAGGAAAAGATATTCCACCGATAACTCATCCATCTTCCGAGGCCATAAAGGGGATGAAACATTAATGAGGTTTAGATGTTAACATGACTGCCTCGTTCCTCTCTTGGCCCAGTTGAGTTTTTCTGCAGCTGATAAATAATTGCAAAGCACCTTACAAAACAGGTGTATATGTCCTGGCTGTTATTTATCTTCTTGCTTATCTCAAATGATAAGAGATGGAGTTGTTCAAAGTCTTGCAAGTGCTCAAATTATGTCTTGGTTGGGGGAAGGGCAATCAATTAAAGAGTGATATTAAGACTCAAGGTGCAAAGAAACAGCCAGTCATTAAGCATTTTATTTTAAATTAGCATATGCTTACATACATTTACCATTTTGCTAGGCATTTTTCTAAAAATGTTATGGGTAATTCATCAAATCCTGGTTTGAAAACTAGCTCAGTGATTAAGAGCACAGACTCTTCTTCCAGAGTGCTTGAGTTTGGTTCCCAGCACCCACGTTCAGTACTCACAATTGCCTAGAACTTTATCTTCAGGGGATCTGATGCCCCCTTCTGGCCCCCTTGGGCACCTGTACTCATGTGCACATACCTGGACACAAACACACACACACATACAGGTAAATTAAAAATAAGTAAATCTCTTTAAGAATTCTTCAGGTCTTCACAATGACAATGAGACAGTATTATCATAACCAGTATGCAAAGGATGACACTGAATTCATGAGGGAGGAAAATAACTTATTTAGGGTCAGTACTTAATAGATGGTAAAGCTGAAATGGATCCCCAGGCAGTCTGACCCCTTAAGTGCTGTACCATGCAGCCTGGTATTGTGTACAGAACTCATCACTGTTTGTGGCTTTAAGAGTTATATGAGAATAAAGAAATGCTATTTGCATTCAGAGAGACACAGGTACTTATACATGTGCTAGAGTGTGGATTTCAGTGTTCCCCACAGGCACAGGTGTTGGAGGTGTGGGATCTGGAAGGGACTGTTAAGGAGTACTGGGGCAGAGAGCTGTCAGTAAAGTGCTTGCTTTGCAAGCATGAAGACCTGAGTTCAATCCCAAGAACTCCTGTAGAAAAAGCCAGGCATGATGATGTGATGCATGCTTGTAATCCCTGTTCTAGGTGGGTGGTGACAGGTGAATCCCTGGGGCTTGCTGGCCAGCCAGCCTGAAGAACAGCACCCAAGACTGATCTCTGACTACCACAGACATGTGTGTGCGTGTACACACACACACACACACACACACACACACACACACACACTCAGAGAGAGAGATACTAGTACCTTTAAGAGGGTGGCCTGGGGGAAATAGCTTAGCCATCAGGAACATGTACTTGAAGGGGACTGCGGGACTCTGGTCCCTTCCACTTTTTTCTCTTGCTCTCCTTAGCATGAAGTGGCCAGTCTTGTTCTGCCACATAGTTCCATGGTTATAGAAGACCCCACCTTCCAGAGCCCTAAAAGCAATGTGTCCATCAGATTATGGGCTGTTACCCCCAATTCATGAGCCATGATAAAGCCTTTCTTTACTTCGTGTGTGTGTGTGTGTGTGTGTGTGTGTGTGTGTGTGTGTGTGTGTGTGCTGGTGCACATGTGTCTCTCTGCATGTGGAGGCCAGAACTCAGCTGAGGATGTTTTTCCTCAGAGTCTGTCCACCTTGTTTTTTGAAATGGGGTCTCTAATTGTAACCAGTAGACTAGATTGGCTCTCCAACAAGCTCCAGGATCTGCCTGTCTCCAACTTCCTAGTGCTGGAATTACAAGCCTGTACTGCCACGCCAGGCGCTTTGATGTGGTTCTGGAGATGGACCTCACATTTTTATGCTTACGTGGCACTTCACTGATAGAACCATTTTCCTGGCTCACAAGTAAACCTTTTCTAAGTTGATTGTCTGTGGGTTTTGTTTTAGTGGCAGAAGCTAATGTGACAAGTGGCTTTAGCAAATAAATCTTTAAGTGTGGAGAACATTTGATGCAAATGTGGCTTTACTCCTTCTCCATGAGACAGGGCAGAGTAAGACAGAATTCAAAACTATCCTAGGAGCCCCATGACTGGCCTCCTAGTCATGACAGCCAGTTCTTTACTTAAGATCACCAGAAACAGAGCCTAACATTTGGTAGTTGACAAGTCTTGATTTTAGAGCTTTTAGATTTGTGTGTGTGTGTGTGTGTGTGTGTGTGTGTGTGTGTGTGTGAGAGAGAGAGAGAGAGAGAGAGACAGACAGACAGACACAGAGAGAAAGTGTGTGTGTGTATGTGTGCATGTGTGCATGTGTGCGTGCATGTGCATATGTGTGCATGCATGTGCTTGTGTGTGTGCGCGTGTGTGTGTGTGTGCACACGCATGTATTGGAGGAGTCAGGTGCATGTAAATACATGTGCTTATGCATGGGAAGAACTAATGGAGCCAACCTCATGTGTCATTCCTCAGGTCCTATCTACTTTGTTTCTTTGTTTGTTTTGTTTTGTTTTGTTTTGTCTTTTCAGATGGGGTTCTTGCTGAACTTAAAGCCCCCCGATCATACTGTAGTAGCTGGCTACTGGGCTTTATGAATTTTCCCAGTGCTGGGATTATACACACACACACACCAGTGCCCAGCTACATGGGTTCTGGGGTTCAAAGTCTCTCTGATTTCAGATCTTATTTCCCTGTCTGGCTTTGACCCTAATATGTCCTCCACTGTAAAAATGGCATTCAGACCAGAACTAGTCACCCCAAAATAACAAGAAAGAGCCACATCTATGAGACATAGCCAGTCTCTGTGGGACGGAAGACACAGCCACACATCTGGACCAGGTACACTGCCCACTCCCTCGCTTTCAGAAACCTTCATTTCCCCTGTAGCTTTGGCAGAAATCTGTCCTGACCTGCTCCCTCTCTCAGCTCTCCAGTGCGAGGTGCCGATAGATAGTATTTTTATGTTAATTCTCCAGCTCTGGGTGGACCTTTGTCATGGCATGTGATCCAGCATGATTTTATAACCTCCTAAGTCCCTCTGTCTAATACGCAAATAATCACCGTGATTAGTGGAGTGAAATCCCCCATGGTGTGTGAGGCTTTGAGATTAGCTATCACTTAAACCTGCTCTAAGCTCATCCATGCCAAGGGATTAACCTGGACTAGCTGTTAAGAATTGTCTTTTGCCAATTACGCCTGTTTATATTCTATTGATCAGTGTTGATAAGAGGACATTTCATATCATTTGAAAAGAATTAACGACATTTTAGGATTTGCCAGGCGGCACTTAGAAGGTGACTCATCTCATACCACACAACACAAGGGAGCTTGTCCTGTAGCATATTTTTCTTTCTTGAATCTTTAGACAGGGAAACTTAAAAACTTCAGCCCTTGTCATTTACCCTCCCTCCTCCTAGGTGTCTGGCTACAACAAAACTTCCATCAACAACAGTATTTTTGAGAGCCTGAAACTGTCTGCTGGGCTCACAGTACAGCACAAGAAAAATGAATCCATCTTTGATGGCCACTGTTAGGAAAAAAAAATGTCTTTCTTCCTGGGTGGAATATAGCATTTTTCTGCTTGTGCAGACTGTCTCCTGCAAGGCATGGGATTGTCGCAGCTGCTGATGCACCTAACAGGAAGAACAGCCGAGGTCTGAAGGGGTTTCCTTCCTGAGAGTGATGTCTGGATATCCTGATCCCTGAGCAGCTCAGACCCCTTACTGGTTATGGACCCAGCCCCTTAGTTTATAGGTGGTTCTTAGTCTCTTCTTTAAGCTCAGACTCCGTGGGCTAAATGCACTTTAGAATGTTTCAGACTCCATGAGTATTAGTTATTTTTCTCACTGCTGTAACTAAATACCTCAAAATACCATGAAGAAGGAAAGCATAATTTTGCCTCACAGTTTGAGGGTACAGTCCATGGGGCAGACCTGGCTGAAGCAGCCTGAGGCAGCTGATCACATGGTATCCATTGTCAGGAAGCAGAGGGAGACGAATCTGGTGTTCGACTCACTTTCTTTCCTCCGTTTAGTCCAGGACCCCAGCCCTGGTGCAATTCATATTCAGGGTTGGTCTTCCCACCTCAATTAACATAGACTAAACACTCCCTCACAGAAGGGTCCTGAGCTTTGTCACCTGGGTGATCCCGGGTCCCGTCAAGTTGACAATCAGTATGAGCCATCACCATCCAGTGTGGTTGGTTGGGGAGAGCAGACATATAATTTCGTTCTTCCATGGGTGCTTTTTGATGCTACAAATTTCCCTTTTGTTTTTCCTTTCGAGATAATCACGTATTTTATTATAATTTCTTTATAACTTAATTATCTTGTTTGTAGCCAACTAATAATTATAAAATAATTATGGGATTTTTTTCTAATGCTACCTTTTATTATAAGAGCTTAAAACACAATTGTTCTTTCAATTTTCATCAAAACTCATCATCAATTTGTGCTATATATTCTGCTCTTCTAAATATTTAAAGTGTGTGTGTGTCTGTGTCTGTGTGTGTCTGTGTGTGGGGTGAATGTGTCTGTGTGTGTATGTGTGTGTGGTCTGAGTGAGTGTGTCTCTGTGTGTGTATATATATGGGTATGGGTGGGTGTGTCTGTGTGTGTGTTTGTGTGGGGGTTGTGCATATCTTTGTGTGTGTGTGTGTGTGTGGTCTGTGTATGTATGTCTCTGTGTGTGTGTGTGTGTGGTCTGTGTATGTATGTCTCTGTGTGTGT
>CABHPP010101104.1:3135-18369 GCA_902168425.1 Peromyscus attwateri | reverse complement strand
CTGTGTGTGTGTGTGTGTGGTCTGTGTATGTATGTCTCTGTGTGTGTCTGTGTGTGTCTATGTGTGTGCCTGTATGTGAGTCTGTGTGTATGTTTCTATGTGTGTGTATGTCTGTGTGTATGTTAAACATTTGTATATGCTTGCTTGTGTGTTCACGTGTGGATGCCAGAGGACAGCATCAGGTGTATTCCCTTTACTCTCTGCCTTGTTTTTTGAGACAAGGTCTCTCTGTGAACCTCATCTAGACTGGGTGGCCAACAAACTCTCTGGCCTCAGCCTCCCCATTGCTGAGTTTCCAGATGTGCACCCACCAGGACACCCGACTCTTACACGGGCCCTGGGGATCTGAACTAGGGTCAACATGCTTCCACAGCATCCCCTTTAAGAACTAAGCTATCCCCCCAGCCCTGTTTTGAGTTTTCAATCTTTCATTCTCTGCAAAGAATCTATCAGATGAGCTCAGCTTTGTCTTAATTAGAACAAAGGCAAGCATGCTTTGTTTGTGATCCTGCAGAATTGAGACCATTGGGAAACTTCATACACTTTAGTGGCAAGTAGAGTAAGCATAAAGCACTGAAACCCCGTATGTTGTTAGACAAGCCAGCCGTTTGTCTCATTCCCGACCCTCTCTCTGCAAGCAGGCTGTTTTGCAATCTGGAGCCTCCCTGGGTGAGCTGTAGCACCATTGATCCTAGGTATATGGAAGACGCAGCACATTCCTTCCTGCACTGATTTATTCCTGGCTTCTTCCCCACATTTCTCTATTTGGCCAATCATTTAATCTCTGATATAACTCACGGGCAGCCACTGAAAATAATGCAGATGCTATTTCCTCAGCAACAGCCGTGATGGAGGTCCTCATGCCTGTATGAGCAAAGAGGCCATGTGGAGCCAGGAAGCCTTCTCAATGAAGGTCAGGTGTGAAGAGTAGATTCCTGTCAGCATGAAGAAGACAAGGACTGTGCTGATGTCATTCACCCTCATAGCACCATCCCCCCTGGCACCATGCCCGGAATGAGAGGGATGCTCAAAAATCATTTATGGAACAACTTAAGAAGAGGCTGAGGGTGCCAGGTGGCAGCAGCGGCGGCGCACGCCTTTAATCCCAGCACTCAGGAGGCAGAGTCAGGTGGATCTCTGTGAATTTGAGGCCAGCCTGGTCCACAGAGTGAGTTCCAGGAAAGGCACAAAGCTACACAGAGAAACCCTGTCTTGAAAAGCCAAAAAAAAAAAAAAAAAAAAAAAAAAAAAAAAAAAAAAAAAAAAAAAAGAAGAGACTGAGGAGTTGACTTATTCAGTGAAGTACTTACCTAGCAAGCGTGAGGACTTGAGCTCAATCCCAAGTACTCATGTCAAAAACTAAGAAGTGGCCAGATCCATGAGGTGTACTGGCCAGTCAGCCTAGACATTTCAGCAAGCTCCAGGACAATCAGAGAACCTGTGGCATAAAACAAGAGGGTCAGTACCTTAGGAATGACACCCTGAGTTGTTCTCTGGGCTCCACAAACTTGGACACATATGTGAATATACACCTGCAGGCACACACACACAAACAAGCAGAAAAGAGTCGTTTTCAGTCATAGCAAGCAGCTCAGCTAACTAGTAAGCCTCCTTCCAACTCCTGCTTCTGAAAACGAAATTTGAGTTTTTGAGTTACAAGGGGACTGGAGGCCAGCAAGATGGCTTAGTGACTGACGGTATGCGCCACATCTGACAGCCTGAGTTCAGTCTCCAGGAACCCACGTAGTGGAAGCAGAGAACTGACTCCAGCAAAATTGTTCCCTAACCTCCACATGCATATTGTCACACACACACACATACACACACACACACACACACACACACACACACACACACACACACACGCACATACTGCACAAATAACAAAGAAGCATGGAAACATAAACACCAATGCTCCAGAGCACAGGTGTTGGCAGGCATGCGCTTGAACCCCTTCTGTCCTACTGGTGTTCCTCAGCTTCTCGGTATTTCTATGCCCACAGCTGTAAAGCCAGGCAGACATGCTAAATTCCTGACTCTCCTGTGACGAATACATGATAGCATGCATATAGCATGATACTCAGAAGCAGGAAGCAACAGGCTATGTTTTGAAAGCTATGAGGAGTTGCATTTAGCTAGGAGGTCAGAGTGCCCATGGGACAGATGAAGAAGATGAAACCAGAGAGAAGGAACAGCTCAGTCATCAAGTGCCGGCGGTGCCAATCTGATGGGTTTGAACTTGATCTTGAAACCTTTGGGGTGTCATTGAGGTATTTTAAGCAGGAGAAGGGAGCTGCACCAACTCATTTGCATTTATAGCAGCCACTGAACTGGATGAGGGAAGGCTGCCTCTTAACCTTCCTAGCTGCTTTTCCAAGTTGTTCCTCACACCTCCCCTCTGACCTCACAAAACTTTACAAGCAGAGCTGGCCAAGGCTTCCGGGGCTTATGCCTGTATGTGTCCACATTCCTAGAACACGCTCTTCTCTTGGTGAGTGCTAAGAACTTTCAGTTGTGAACCATGGAAAACCTAGCGCAAGCTGGTTGAGGTTGTGAGGGTGGTTAATTTGCTCTGAAGCACCACCATACAGAGTTATGTTTCTGTAGCACAGACAGTCTTAACCAGGGCTCTCTTATCCGTTCTTATCTCAAACTCTCAAAATGTGCCCATACTTCAGAACTATAGCAGTCATGTCGATGGGAAGGAAGCTCTTCCTAGGCAAAGTCATAGGACTAAGTGGCAGGCTCACCTCTGAGTCAGCCACCGCGGAGCAGCCTGCTCTGAATGGCCAGGTCAGTGCTGAGAGGTGTGAGCATGGGAATGCCATTGTGAACTTCACACCAAAACAGCTCTAAGAAAGAGAATTGCAGGGCAGGGGAAAAGTTCAAGGTACAAGAAGGTCAAGGCACTCTTTACAGAAGTTGGGGGATGGGTGTTAGCTTGGGGATTATCAACATCTGTTGCACCTGCCTACCATCTGCCTTCAAGAATCAGAAGCAAAGTAACTGCTACTTCCTCTAGGAGACCTGATTGAAATGTTGAAACTGGGGCCTGGGAGATGGTTCAGTTGGCAAAGTGCTTGCCAGAGAATCAGAGTTCAATCATGGCATACATGTAAAACAAACAAACAAACAAACAAAAACAAACAAACAAACAAAAAACAGACACACATGTGGCACAAACCTGTAATCCTAGAACTAGGAGCAAGAATGAGGCAAATCTCTGGGTTCATGGGGCACCATTACCTAATCCAGGGAGCTCAGGATTCAATAAGAGATCTTGTTTCAATAAATAAAGCGGGCAACAATTGAAGAAAACACGTCATTAACCTCCACCTTCCATACACAGCCTTGTGTGTGTGTGTGTGTGTGTATATATATATATATATATATATATATATATATATATATATATACATGTGCACCCATACATACATATCACATACAAAAAATATATACCATGCCAAGAAACATATTTAAAAAGAAAAGGAAATGCTGAAAGTGAGTTATGAACTGTCTGGTTTCAGAGCTGGCATAGATAACACTCTTCATAAACCTTCTTCCCATGAATTAGCACCAGACAGTTAATTTAAAAGGAAATCGATAATAAAATCCCCTGTCTGGCAGAGGGTGAGGATGGCCTTGAAGGAATGCAATGGGCTGTTCTGCTGGGTACACATAGGCTTGAAGACAGTAGACGATTCACTAGTTGCTGCTAGAATTTTACGTTGGTAGGGCTGGAAGGATGGCTCGGTGGTCAGGAGATAGTGCTGCTTTGGCCAAGTACCCTGGTGCAGAGGACTCTGTGGGTACTTCTGGTCTACGGAGAAAGGGGTTACAAAGAAAGGAAATTAGATCCGTTGCTTTCCAATGTGGACAACTGTCTAGAGTTCACAGAAACCCTGCCTTGCCCTAGAGGTGGAACATAATAGGACTTACACAGGATGCCTTGTAGACGCCTCACCTCGTCTTATATTCTTTTATTTCCTTTTCTCTCTCTTGGTTTATTGTGTGTGCACGTGTGTGTGTGTGTGTGTGTGTGTGTGTGTGTGTGTGTGTGTAGACTAGAGGTCAACTTTGCAGGTTATTCCTCAGGTACCATTCACCTTATTTTTGAGACAGACTCTCTCTCTCTCTCTCTGCACTTGGTTCTCACTAATTTAGCTATTCTGACTGGCCAGCAAGCCTCAGGGATCCCTTTGACTCTGCTTCCCCAGTACTGGATTACAGACACAGGCTGCTGGTCCCTGCTTTTAAATGTAGGGTCTAGGGATTGAACTCAGGTCCTCATGCTTGTGTGGTAGATGTTTACCCACTAAGCTATCTTCCCAATTGCTGTCTCTTTCTGCCCATCAGCTCTGAAATGATGTTTGTAAAACCAGTAGTATATCTGTTTCTAGAAGCTAGAGCATGACCCCTCTGGTGGTTTGCATCAAAATGTTGTGGTTTTAATCCCATAAATAGTATTGACATTAATTCCGCTGTTTTGATAGCTTTTAGCCAGTTTTTAGGATGCTTGCTTGATAATTGATGCCTCTTGCTGCCAGTTCTTGCCTGCTCTTCTTCCCAGGTTCCCCGAGTACAGCAGGCTCTGGGTGCTCCAGTGTGGAGCCTGTGTTCAAAGCAGGATAGAGGGACGTAACTCTGTCAGGATCCAGCACCCCACGTGCTTTGATTGTACTGTGTGTTCTGTGACGGGTGAATCCTCAGAGAATCAAGCACCATCCTGGAGTATCCCATTGTCCACTTTTTTTTTTCTCACCAGACCTAGACAGGCGTGCCGAGGAAGGGTTCAGTCATGTATGTCACCCGACTCCCTCTTTTTTCATTCCAAATCCATTTTGACATAACAATCCCCACAATAGCAACACATATAAAACAAGATCCAGCCAGGTGTGGTGCACACCCTTAATCCCAGCACTCAGGAGGCAGAGGCAGGTAGACCTCCGTTGTTTGAGGCCAGTCTGGGCTACATAAAGAATTCCAGTCCAGCCAGTACTCCAATAAGGAGACCCTGTCTCAAAAGTAAATAGATAAATAAATAAGTCTCAACAATTTCTGCTTCTCCTTTCACATTAGGGTATAGGTCTGTGTGGTAAAACATGAATTTCATATTCATTAAAGAAGACATGTGGCTGGGGAGATGGCTCGTTCCAGAAAGTGCTTGCTTGCATGCGTGAGGACCATCCCCAGAACCCATATGAGAAATCCAGGCACGATCGTATGCATTTGTATTCTTGGTGCTGAGGAGGTGGTGACATGGACCTCTGGAGCTTACTGGACAGCCAGCCTAGCCTACTTGGAGAGTCCATCTCAAAGAAACAACTCAGAAAGTACTTGCGGAATGACAGCCAAGGTTGTCCTCTGGCCTCCATGCGTGCACAGGTCTACACACACAGACACACACACAGACACACACACACACACACACACACACACACACACATCACATCACATCACATGGACACTAATCTAAACCATTCATATTTCGACTTAACCCTGACTTCCTAAATGAACTTGTGGATATCCTCATCCTGTTTGATGTGAGATGTTTGAAACCAGGAACTTCCAAGAGCATCTTTGAGTTTCTGTCCTGGTATCTGGCGGTGGATATAGACTTTTCCCTTCAGAAGGCCTTTAGGCACCACGTGAGAGTTAACCATGCCGTATTGAAGAAGCAGGGTTTTTTTGTTTTTTTTTCTCCTGACTTCGTCCTTGCTCGGCATCTCTAGCTAGCGTTGTTATTTACACTGTGCTGACCTTTGAATCCACCTCCATTCCACTGTCTCCTTTTCCCCTCCTGCCGTAGAAATCTGTAGAAATACAAAGCTTTAGGGAAAAATAAAAAATGGATCAGTGTTGTTCCTTTCCAATAATAGCACCGCCATTGTCATTATCAGCGTTGGAATGCCATCACCGCACTTATTATTAGTGTCCCATTTTAATTGGAGGAGAAATGACCCAATAAATGAGTTCTATTAATATTTAACTACCGGCCATGAAAAAAAAGCCAATATTATAGAATAAAATATATACTGAGTATGTCATGACAGACTTTAAACTATTTTTTTTTTCATTCTTTTCTGGCAAGAGAGAAGCCAGTGAAATCTTACAGAAACAGGTCATTCTAGAATTCCTAAGGGGGGAATCTTTTACGAGAGCGCTTAAATATCTGATATCTTCTGTGGAAGGGAATAAAACGAAATTGCTTTGAGTACTGCCTTTCAGAATCAACCAGCACTTCCTTGTGGCTGGGACCCCAGGAGGAAAATGGTGCCGCTTCCCTCTAAGCTCGCTGAAATGTTGGTGGACAGTATATTAAAGGATTCTGATTTATAATGATGAGTTATTAAGGAGAAATTGAAAGTTTCCCAACCCAGGGGTTTTTACATGCAAAAATTAAGGAGCCCATTAAAGTCCATTAGTTTAAAAGGTAAACTTATTAATCCCTTCATGATAAAATTGCTATTTCTGATTTTATGGTAAAGTTTAAATGCTGTGGATGGCATTTTAAGAGTTGGTATAATGAAGTTCTTGGCTCTCTTTGCAGCCAGTAGTATGCAGTGTTTATGTGATGGCTTCAGGATGAGTGAATGTGATCGCCTGCAGAGGAGGAGGTTCCCCAGAGAAGCACATTGGGAAAGGGAGGAAATGGGATATAGAGTTAAGTGACAACGTGGTTAGGGGAGATCTGACACTTTCTTAGCCAGGAGTATGAACTCAGCCAAGGGAACCCTGGGCACTGTGGGCCACAGATCCAGTAGGCACATCAGAGGACCCGCTGAGGGGCCCCCACATGCACAGTGCAGCATGAATACCCTTCTGCCCCGCCCCCTTTTCTACAAGTCCTTCTTTATCACTCGGATTACACCCTGATGGATTTGTAGCAACATAATTGCTGAAATGGAAGGTATACAAGAAACATCTTTGGGGCTATAGCTTTCCTTGGTACCTGCTTGAATTCTGGCTGCTGCTTCTTTACCTCTTGGAATACTGAGGTCAGGGAATGGTGCTTTGTCCGGGTTACCATAGCACAGCAGTGTTGTCCTTAAGGTAAAACCACAGAACATATATATCATAAGATATTTATTTATTTGTGTCTGGGGTGTTGTGGGTATGTGGGTGCATGGGTGTGTGTATTGAGCCTGTGGATGCCATAGTGTACATATGGAGGTCTTTTGTGGAGTTGGTTCTCTCCTTATATCCATAAGTTCTGGGGACCTAACTCAACTTGTCAGGCTTGAATGGCAAGAGCCTTTCTTTACCCATTGATCCATCTCCCTGTCCCTGGAGCTACCATGATTTTATTGAAATACCTTTTATGGATGATGAAATACACAGGGTTTATGTTGCATGCTCATGTGATTGTGTATGTACAGCACACGGGTGGGTATGTACATGAAGGCCAGAGGACAACCTCTGCTGTTGTTTCTCTTGTGCTGTCTCCATTGTTTGGTTTTTTGAGGCAGAGTCTCTCACTGGTCTGGAACTTTACAATTAGGCCAGGCTGGCCACAAAGCCCCAAGAACCCACCTGTCGGTCATTCTGGCTCTGGATTATAAGTGATCACAATTACGCCTAGCATTTTTAAATGTGTTCTGGGGCTCAAACTCATACTCATGCATGCAAGGCTATAACTTTACCAAGTAAGCTATTGCCTCAGTTGAAATAACTGGTCATCATAGAGTATATCTCTATCCCTCGTTGGGAGCAAGGTCACACTGCATTTCTTACTTTAAAAAATAGCTTTTGGGAGTATACATAGCCTCAGCATTTTGGTTTCCAGAAGTCTGTAAAGGAGGTGGTGGGGCTGGTAAAGTGAAAGTTGTTCTCAGCTTATAGTTGATTCTGGCTGTGTCACCTTCAATTTGGGGCCCAAGAATAAAGAAAAGAGACAGAGAAGGTCATAGCCGTTCCTGATTATTAGTGAGATCAACATGCAGCTCAGTTTTCCTGGTAAAGGCAATTTTGTAACCCCAGGCCCCAGAAACCAACAAGGGGCAGCAGGGGGCAGGAATATCACCTTCAATGTTCAGTGAGCCTTTTGTGATGTAAACTGCTTTGAGAGCCCCGACATGCATAGCACAATCTTATGACTGCGTATTAATTTTGCAGATAGGAAAAATAATTAGATTTATGAAAATTGACCTGTAGTAAAATATACAGGTGGTGCTAAGGGGTTTTATATTTTTAAATCAATTCATATATATATATATATACATATGTATATATATGTGTATGCATGTAAATACATATGTGTGTGTATATATATATATATATATATATGGCATGTTGAACATATCCCTCCATACTGCCATATCTCTTGCCTCATCCTATGAGTCCGTTTTGTCCCTCCAATATGGACTCATTTCAGCTCTCATGTGATATATGATTTTATAGACTCTAGGAACTACAGGTAAGAGGAAGCGTGTGTATTTGTCTTTTTGAGGGTAACTTAATTCACTTGATATGGTGATCCCCAGTTGCACCCATTTTCTACCCAACACCGAGGTTTTCTTCTTCACGGCTAAAGGAAATTCCATTCTCAATGCATCCCACCTTGTCTTGGACCAGCCCTCTTCGGTTGGATACCCAGCGTGGTTTTGTAGCTTTGCTGTTGTGAACGGTGCTGATGAACAAGAGCGTGCGAGGACCTCTGTGACACGTTCTGAGTCACATTTTAAAGGTAGCGAGCCTTCTTTCATGAGGATGTTTGTGAGAGTGAGACAATGAGAAAGCTGAACTGATTCAGGGGGGCACACTACCTGAAGAAGAAATCCACTGTCACCCCACTTCCCTCTCCATCTGACTTAGAGTGCACACTTCATTATTTTTTTCAAAATGTTTTATCGTAAAAGACCATATAAATAAGTCGTATTAACATAAAATTATGACTGTTTTGAAGAATGTGGGTAGGTTTTGTATTATTTTAAAGAGACATTTCTATGCCTTTTTTGCTTCAAGAATATGGGAATTGGGCTTTTTAAATTTTATTAACAGTTTCTTTTGACAAATAGCTCAGCACCGTGGGTCTTAAGAAGCATAATGGACAGCTAGCATTCACACAGATGGGCTCTTTGAAAGGAACCGGGCTCGCTGCAGCTATTCAGCGCTGCATTTTCCTGTGTAGGAATTGATGGAAGCCAAGAAAAAAAAATGCAATTAGGGCTCTTAGACTTATTTTTCAAGGTGTATTAAATGGGTGCGTGCTTTAACTATATGTTTACTTTAAGAATCTGAAAAGGACCCCTTGGGAAATATTATCAAGCTGAGCCCATTGCCTAGACGAAGATGCCTGATTCATTTTCATAAATAAATCTGAATTCCATTATTTTTCAAATTTACTTGTAGATTGAGGAAGAGGATAAGTATGTTAATAGAGGACCCAGAGAATGGAAAATTATGGCAAGGATTTTCTCTCTGCAGCCAGTCCAGCGCCATTCTTTCTGGGTGCTTTCCAAACAAAAAATATATTAAAAATTGAAGGCTTGTTTATTCAAACATTCTCTCAATAAATGTTTGTTGTTTAAGGCATTGTCTGAGGCCTTTCATTGGGAAGCAAAGCCATAAGACCTATCTGAAAACATCCATGAGCTTGTACCCTCTGAAAATACCATCCACTTCTATAGGTGGAGTCCTGGGCCTTTAAATGGCAGCTCACATGTAGAGAAAGTTAACTACATAGTGGACATGTACTACACCCTTTGCACGTCTTACCCATCATTTGCTCATGCACTGTGTGTGTGTGTGTGTGTGTGTGTGTGTGTGTGTGTGTGTGTGCCTGTGTCTCTGTGTGTGTCTGTATAGTACGGTTATATGTGCACATGTGTAGGAGCATATACAGTACAACCTCAATATTATTCCTCAGGTGCCATCTACTATGGCTCTTTTGAGACAATATCTCTCACTGGCCTAGAGCTCAATAAGCATCCTAGACTGGTTGGCCAGTGAGCACTTTAAAGGTATAGCCTAGACTTGCCTCAGACTCACAGTCTTTCTGATTCAGCCTCTAGAAATTCCCTGCTAGTGGGCACAACCACCACCATCAACTATTTTTGTATTGTTTTGTTGTAATGACTATTCTAGTCCTTTCTAGTGCCCAGAACTAATGCACAGTAGCTGACCCTTTCCGTACTCATTCTTCCTGAACAAAGGAGAGTTTATCAGTTACTTGGATTCAGCAAGCACACGGGTAGCTGGAACCCCCAGCCCCTAGCTATTCATTTCAAATCAGACGAGGGTAGTCACCATTCACATTTTGATGTGTCTCGGTGCTTCTGCTCTGCTCTTCTGTTCAGGTCTCTGCAATTGAATGGAATTCATGTTCAGTCATTAGTGTGTAGTTCACCTTCAAACTTGACTTTAATTCCTATGGAACATTAGAAAACACTGAGTTTTTCCATACCTGAATAGTTTAATATGTTCTTAGTGGGTATACTGACTTTGGTTTATTATGAACTTTGAAGCTGGACTGTGCCCTAGCAACGGTGGCAGAAACATTGATAAGCCACTTTTCCCTCACTGATATATAGATACTATATATCAACTAGGTATATGCCACAGCCAATCTACACAGAGATGTTATAAAAGGAAGACATGAAGCTTGCCGGGGGGCATAAAGATATGTTAATAGATTTAATAATATAAACATAGGTCTAAGTTCATTAAACTACACAGTGTCTAAGAGAACAGATGTTACAGTGGGTTATGACCTGGGTCACTGTGTGATTTATTAAGTAAGTAATCTAGTCCTTGTGTGACAATTAGAACTAAGAAGATAGTTGATGACTGCTAAGGGGATGAGAGGCAGTTTTCTTTAGGGGGGTCATCCCTGATAAGTTGATCATGCTCCAGTGGACAGCTCCATACTCATATATACTTATCCAGCCATGATCAGACTCAGTGGGTTATTAGATAATAAAAAAAAGAAGGCATGAATTTGGGAGGGAGACATGTAGGAGGAGTTTGAGGAACAAGATGGAAATGAATATGATCAAAATACAATGTATTCACGTATGAAATTCTCAAAGAATAAACTTTCAATATTATATATTTATAATTGTTATTATTTTAAAATTTTTACAAATTATATTTAGTTCACATTTCCCCTATCCTAACTCCATCCAGATCTTCCCACTCTCCAGATACACCCAAGTTCATACTCTTTCTCACTCATAAAAAAATGAAAGCAAGTACAAATCAACAAACTAAAACAGCAACAATAAAACGTGGAATCTGTTTCGTGTTGGCCAACTACTCCTGAGCATGAACATAACCTGAGATGTGGTTGATGGACTCGGTGTCATTTCATAAAGAAAACTGATTTCCCTGTCCCAGCAGCTGTCAGTCACAAAGAGCTTGGAAGCGCTATAAGGTTTTGTTACAAACGGATAAGAGAATGGGGAAATGGCTCAGTCTAGACAGTGCTTGTCAGGCAAACTTAAGACCTGAATCCCGAGCCGGGCGGGGGTGGCGCACGCCTTTAATCCCAGCACTCGGGAGGCAGAGCCAGGCGGATCTCTGTGAGTTCGAGGCCAGCCTGGTCTACCAAGTGAGCTCCAGGAAAGGCGCAAAGCTACACAGAGAAACCCTGTCTCGAAAAACCAAAAAAAAAAAAAAAAAAAAAAAAAAGACCTGAATCCCAGAATCCACATAAAAAGACAAGCACAGTGGCACATGCCTGTGATGCAGAGATGGAAGGGTCACTGGGTCTTGGTGGCCAGCTCATCTTGCAGAATCAGTGAGCTCCAAGTCCCAGTGATTGGCATCTGTTCTCCACATGCATGTGCACAAACATACATCTGCATACGCATACACACTCTCCCTCTGTCAATTTAAAACGAATGGCATTTCAAACCCCTGGAAAATCAGAAAAGTGTAATTCTGTGAACTCCTTAGTCATGAGCTTTGGAAAGATTTACAGCACCAGACATGAAGTCCCTCCTATGAAACAGACCTCATATCAAGTCAGAAAACAGTTGGTTGCCCCCATGACCTTCATGCCACTGTTGCACCAGTGGGCACATCTTACCAGGCAGTATGGTAGTATCTAGAGCCTAGCTCTGGATAAGACTACAAATGTCTTTTCTCCCCCAGCAACCTAACATAGGCTCTTCTGGTACTGTGTAAAGTAGCCAGCAGGGAGAGAGTTTCCTGGTCAGTTCAAAACTGATTTCTCTAAATCCTGTATCCAAAGTGAGTGGAGTCCTCAGTAACAGGTTCTGACCATCTAGTTATGGTGGGCATCCAAGAGCGATGGCAAGTTACAAAGTGTAGATAAAATGGAATTTAATTTTAAAAGGAAGAAAGGGACTGGCCATGGGTTTGGTAGCATAAACCTGTAGTCCCAGCACTGAGACTGAGGTACACAGTGAGTTCCCCTCCCCTCAAAAAGTATAATTCATTCACAGAATAAAGACTACTTGAGTGCAATAACCACTGTCACTCTCCATGGAAACATAGGCTGAACACCTCAGCTGTGCTCAGTTAAGACTCCTGGAAGGACCAGGGGCCTCAAACCAGACCAACGACCCTTTGCAATGAACACTGGCAAGTAGAGATGTATGGACAAAGGGCTGTATAGCATGACTTGGTGGGTCACACTGCAGCTTCCATGACAAGATTTTTAATTTTTTCCTTTTATTTGTTCATTTTATTTTCTTCCTTTATTCTTTTGAATCCTGTTTTATGGGGGTGGGGGTGCAGGTGTAGAGGGTGAATATGAAGAGATGGAGAATGAATGGGATCAAGATACATGATGTGAAAGATACCTAGAATAAATAAAAAATAAAAATAAATAAATAAATTTTATAAAAAGACTCCTGGAAGGAATAGTCCATATACTTTATTCAATAGTGTTTGGGGAAGCCATGTTCCTTCTTATGAGAGTCATAAATATAAAACTGTGGCTGTCATAAAGAAAAAAGGCATCTTCAAGTGACATGTCTATATTATACAACTGAGAAAGTCAATTGGAACAAAACATTAGAATTAGTGGAAGTGGAATAATTACAGTTTTAAAAGAAAACGATCAGTTGGATCAAGGGAGTGCTTTAGGAAGGACTTGAAATGACTTTATATATCACCTAGAACAAAGCAAACATGTCAAGAAATGTGTGAATAGAGGTGAAGAGTGGTCCATGCTAAGTTGCCCTGTCCTACCTTGAGTTGACAGGAACTAAGCTACAGTAGTGTGCTTCCAGATCAGGTATAGGCAGCCGAGCTGTGATAAGTCCTCTTGAGATTTATTTTCAATGTTTAACGGGGGGGGGGAGGTATGTGCATGTGAGTGCCAGTGCCCACAGAGTCCAGAAGTGTCGACACCCCTGTAGCTGTAGTTCTAGGCCATTGAGAGCCACCTGACATGGGTGCTGGGAGCTGAACTCAGACCTTCGAAAAGAGCAGCAAGTGCTCTTAACCAGTGAGCAACCCCTTCAGCCCTCGTAGTAAGTTTTCAGTCTTCCAGATTTAAGACTGTAACTGTTGTAGGCTGGCGAGATAGGATAATTGCATGAACAGGAGCTAAATGCAATCTCTGGACTCCACATTTTACAATCTAGGGAGGCAAAGATGGGCAAGCCAGCCTAGCGTGGTTGATGCTGCTGGCCAGTGAGCCTGTCTCAACAGATAAGACAGCCAGTACCTGAGGAGTGATACATGAGCTTGTCCACTGGCTTCCAGATGTGTACACGTGTGTAAAGTGGGGGATGAAGGGAAGGGGAGGGAGACAGAGAGACAGAGACAAGAGAGAGAGGGAGAGACAGGGAGATGCATAGAGAGAGAGAGAGAGAGTATAACATTTGTAAATGAGACACGGTGTAACCACAGGGGCACACGCAGAGTGTGACATAGCTGATGTCGAGAACGTTCTGGAATAGTCCTATCACTATTTGGAAAGAATAAGATGCTGTCCTTACCTGACAGCGCTGTGTGATGTAAATCCCGTATGGATCAGCGAGGTAAATGTGCAGAACGACAATCACAATGTTATTAAACTCAAAGAAACAAAAGCGACTGTTTAATTGCTCTCTGGTGGAAAGGAGTTTTCTGGTTATAAAATTAATGAAGGAACTAGCAAAGGACAAGGAAGACTGGCTCGACTTGATAAACATTTTAAAGTTATGAACATAACAATATCACAAATTAAAATGAAAGCAACACCTATCATCTAGAGCAAATCTTGATGTCCTTAATATATTAATTTGACATAAATTCAACAGAAACTTCATGACGGGCAGCTTGGCTTGGAATATGAAGACACAATTCACATAATAGAAAATACCGCAAGTTAATAAACATAGGAGTGAAAATTTAGTGTCATCTGCAAGCACTGAGCTGATGAAAGAGGATATTTTGTGTCAAACACCAGCAAAAGGCTGAACTGTTCAGTCTAGAAAAGGTAGTGACAGCCTTTCCATGCTACTGGGGAACTGAGAAGCAATGTGGCTTGTTCACGGGCTGTTTTATCGTTATTATTTCTGTGATGAAACACCGCAGATAAAAGCAACTTGGGAGGAAGGAGTTTATTCTACTCGCACTTAGGTATAACAGTTCATTGAAAGCAGGCCAGGAACTCAAACAGGGCAGGAACCTGGAGGCAGGAGCTGATGCAGAGACCATGAAGAAATGCAGCTTACTGGTTTGTTCTCTATAGCTTGCTCAGTCTGCTTTCTTATTGAACTCAGGACCAGCCCACCAGCCAAGGGATGGTACCACCCAAAATGGGCTGGAGCTCCTACATCAATCACTGATTAAGAAAATGTCTTCCAGGCTTGCCTACGGCCTCATCTTATGGAGACGTTTTCTTGGTTTTGGTTTCCCTCCTCTCAAATGACTACCCTGTGCCAAGTTGCCAGCATACAGGCAAAGTGAGGGTTCTGAGAAAGTTCTGAGGTTTCAAATGCTAGAACTACTTCTTAGTACAGGGCTGCATCCTCAAAAACCACTCGCATGGTTTAAAATAGGAGAAAGCAGAATGCAGTGGCATGTGTCTGTAATCCCAAGACTGGAGAGGCAGACATGAAATGATACCTGTGGCCCTGTGGCATGCTGGCAGCCAGCTCAACCAGATCTGAGCTCCAGGTTCACTCAGTGAGTGAGCCTGTCTCAAAAACTCATGTAGAGAGTGATCTATAAGATACCTAACATCAACCTCTGGCCTCCATACTCTGACATATGCAGAGAGAGAGAGAGAGAGAGAGAGAGAGAGAGAGAGAGAGAGAGAGAGAGAGAGAG